>CM038792.1:220341846-220566461 GCA_021764765.1 Vicia sativa
GTTCTTGATCCACTAACTGAAATTAGTCAATTTTTTAGAGATATTTGGCCACTTTAAAAGTGGAAGACATCATTAAGTTGGACCAAAACATTGCACTCATTCTTTGTAAGTTGGATCAAGTATTTCCACCGGTTTCTTTGACTCCATGGAACATTTACCTGCATCTTGCATATGAAGCTTATCTTGGTGGACCTGTTCAATATAGGTGGATGTATCCGCTTGAAAGGTTCATGGGTGATTCAAAGAGATCGGTGAAAAATAAAGCTAGAGTAGAAGGATCTATATGTGCACATTACTTGCATCGGAAACATCACATTTTGCAATACTATTTCAATCACTGATGTTAACTCCTAGAATCATACGGAACTCGAAATGTCAATCGAGGAGTCAATTCACCTTATCGCCTGGGCTTGTCGACCTTCCGAATGAAGGGTGTGCATTGGTTGACCCAAAAGAAATGCAATCTGCACATGTCCATGTCTTGATCAATCGCGATGAAGTTAAACCAAATCTTGAGTAAGTTTACCAAAACTTTTAACTCATTGACAATGTGTATACCAAACTTATTGAACTTATGGTGTGTTTTTAGGAATTTAACAATGCCTATTTTCATAGTACCGTGTCAACATCGTGTCATTCATGCTCAATTTTCCTCATGGTTCAAGCAAACATTGTCTAGCGCTCTTGCACTAACTCCGTAAATACTCCATTTGAGAAACTGGCGTAAGACCCTATCTAAAGCGCAAATGATTGGCACACATACTGTGAACGGATATAAATTTCACATCGAGGCATGGACCAAGGGAAAACCATCAATAGTGGTGTATTTGTAAAAGGAGTTATAGATGGCGTGAAGACGACTTCTATGGATTTGTTAAACATATCTACGAGTTGGTATACAATTACTTGACTCGAAAATAAAGTTGTCTTGTTTTATTGTGAATGGTATGATCCAACTAGAGGCACAAAGATAGACAAGTCATATGGTTCCGAGATTCAAATGAACCGGAGATACAAAGAATATGACCCTTTCATAATGTCACATATTGTTAGGCAAGTTTATTATGTTCCTTATCCTTCATTTGTAATACGTAAAGAGGATGGTGTGTTGTAATAAAACAAAACCGCTAGGTCATATCGAACCGGAGATCTAGTGGAAGATCGCCTACCAAGTTGATGACGTTGAATGATTAATGATGTGGTTGCTGAAGACATTACAAGTTTGTCCGATACAACTGTTGAGGGACATCAAGTTGATGCGTCTATAGTGTTGGTTGATAATAATGTGGATGAAGACAATGATGAAGAGTTTGAATCCGAGGACAGTATTACATCAGATGATGAACATGATATGGATAACGAGCATGAAGATTTAGATTTATTAATCACTTAATGTAATATTAATGAATATCTATTGAACATGTATATATTGAATGTGTTAATGAATATCTATTTATTTTAATGACTTTATTATCTTTGTTTATGAAAATATATATAAATAGGTAAAATGCCACCTTAGAATAAGGATAGCGGTAAGAAATCTCAGCGTCCGAGGGTAGTAACATGTGAGTCTCCTCACTCAGCCATGTGCCCCCCCCTCAGAGTCAGGTTGAACCTATGTCCCTAGCCAGTACTCAGGGTTTTGTCCCATTACTCTCCTCCCATACATTCCCGTCTGGGGTACCTGCATCTTTTGTGCCACCTGGAGGCCCCGGTTTTCTTTTCCCATCGACTCAGATGCCGTCATCCTTCCAGCATGCGGGAGGATCTAGTTTTCCTTTCCCACCGACTCAGATGCCATCATCCTTCCAGCATGCGGGAGGATCTAGTTTTCCTTTCCCACCGACCCAGATGCCTTCATCTTTCCAGCAGACTGGTGTTCCCTCATCCTTCCAGCGGGCAGGAGGACCCAGTTTTACATTTATACAGACTGGCGTGCCTTCATCATTCCAGCAGGCGGGGGGACCCGGTTTTTCATATCCCACACAGATGTCTTCATCCTTCCAGCAGGCGGGAGGGTCCAGCAACCCACATTCCAAACATACTGGAGGATCCAGCAGTCCATGTCCGACACAGGCTGGACGATCCCCTAGTCCACGTCCCACACAGGCTGGAGGATCCCGCGCTTCACGTCCTAGATAGACCGGAGGATCACGCACCCCACATCCCATACAGGCTGCTGGATCCAGCACCCCACGCCTACACATGTACCTGCACGTGAGGCTGACGGTGATGCAGATGTGGTAGTTGATGATATAGATGGAGCTGATCTTCGTGGGAGAGATGATCTGAGTGAGATTCATGTTATTGACGGGAGGTTATGGATTTGGCCCGAAGGAAGCAAGTAAGTTTCTTATATAAACTTTTATTTACGTACATATTCATTTTAATATTTTGTATAAATTTATAATTAATATTGTTTATTCAAAATCTTGTTGTTTAGTTTCGCGCCGAGTCGGACTGCTGCTAAGGTTATTAATTATATAATCCAGCAGATGTATAAATCATTTTGGAGGAACTTTGGCGAGGTTACAAATAAAGAAGAATGGTTTAAAAAATTTAAGGTATTGTTATTTATTTAAGTTGTAAATTTAATATATTTTTAGTATTGTTATTTAAATCACATTTTAATGATAATTACTTAACTTTTTATTTTAATGTCATACAACATTGCAGGAAAAATGTGTGTGGGATCCGTTGAATGAGAAAATTATGGAAAAATCTATTATAGCGTAACTTCTAGAAGGTTTTCGATATAATGTGGTTAGGGAGAATTATGAGCTTCATGGTATCCGCCCTAATGGATAGGCGAGAGGTTTTGGCGAACATCTTACATATTGGGGTTCGCCAGAATTCAAGGCTAAATTCGAAACTTTTAAGAAGATGAGGGCATCTGAAAAGGGGGATGTGTAAATACTTTTGGAAGTATTAGTATCATGGAGCATGTCCATGGATGGTAAAAATTACTAATTTTTAAGTTATATTTTTATTCATAATATTTTTACTAATTGTTTTAATTTTATTGTTTAGACTAAGGAGTGGGAGACCACCATTAATCATTGAGTTGATTACGAGGACTGGACAAAGAAATCGAGGTTTTGTCGACGGCGCATTACGTAAAGCTTTTGTGTTATTTAACTTATTTTTTTTAAGTCAATAACAAAATTTGTGACGTTATTTTCACGTGGCAACCTATAAATTGTGGCGTGCTTATCATGTGGCAACTGATAAATTGCCACGTGAATGATTTTCATGTGGCAACTGATAAATTGCCACGTGAAAATCACGTGGCAATTCATAAGTTGATTTGTGAAAATCACGTGACAATTTTTTAATATATTTGAATTTAGTATAATTTAATATATATATATATATATATATATATATATATATATATATATATATGTAAATTTTTTTAATTTTATTATTTAATGTATGTGTAGGATGATTATCAGACATTGCTTGCACTTTTTCTGGAACACAATCCTCAATATAGGCCAGCAGAGGGGGAGCCGCTTAATGGTGATGTTGATTTCTACATTTGGAATGAAGTAGTTAATGGAAAAGGGCCTAATGGTTGCTTTTTTGCGGGTGGAAATTTGGCCGGCGGATTGAGAGTTGGTGATCGTAATCTGTTTCAACGACTTAGAGATGGAGAGGGAGGGTCACGTCAACCGAATCTGACACATGATCAACTTGAAACAGTAAGACAATTGGCGGCAAGTGAAGTCAGACGCGAAATGGAGGCCCAAATGACGACAATGAGGCAAGAGCAGGAGCAGCAGTTGGAGATCATGCGGAAGAGGCAATCTGATATGGAGGAGCAGATGAGAAGGTTTATGCAAGGTGGTGGAAATCAAAATGTTCCGGATACACAGCCGGATAATGACGGACTTGATGACTTTGATCTTGATAATTATCCGGGTGAAGATGCCCCGTGAAAACATTTTATTTATGTTGTTTTTAAATTTGCATTTATGTAAGATATTTATTTTTATCATTTTAAATTATTAAATTATATAAAATTTTATTATTGGAATATATAATAAAATAATATTATTATAATAATTTTAATATATAAATTTTATTATATACATTTTATTATATAAATTTTATTATATAAATTTTATTATATAAATTTTATTATTTAAATTTTATTATATAAATTTAATTATATAAATTTAATTATATAAATTTTATTAAATAATTTTTATTATATAATTTTTATTATATAATTTGTATTATTTAAATTTGATTATATAAATTAATTAATATAAAAAAATAATTACTAAATAATTTTTTAAAAAACCAAAACGTCACCTGTAGCGACGTGAGAATCATGTCACAAATTTGTGACATGTAATCCACGTTGCTAATAAAGCTGCTATTTGTCTTTCCCTATGCAAAGCATTAGTGACGTGAATACCACGTCACAAGTTTGTGACATAGGAAACACGTCGCTACAAGGTTGCCACTTGTTCCCCAGCAACGTATTTCATCAAGTCGCTGTTTTTTTTTTGTGACGTGTTTTTTAACTTTGCCACGTTATTTTCACGTGGCAAATGAGGTTCTTTTTTGTAGTGAACTAAGTGCATCATTTTTATTTTATAGTAAAACAAATCACTAATGGTAATCTATTATATTTTAAGCATTACCTCCTTAAAAACCTTGTCTATGTTCATGTATGAATAACCACCACGACTAGTGTTTTCATATGCCTTTCTCTTCAACTCCATGGCCTTTTGCCTCATCTTCTTTCCTTTATCTCCTGACATCAATTCAATGATTAGCTTTTCAACTTCCTCACTCTTCACATTTGTATCAATTTCAATACCAATCTCCCATTCCTTGCAAATAAGTCTACTGTTTGTTGGTTGATCAGCAAAAAATGGCCAACACAACATTGGCACTCCAGCACATATACTTTTGGTGGTTGAGTTCCATCCGCAATGAGCCAAAAATCCACCAATTGAAGGATGATTCAACACTTTTTGTTGTGGACACCAACTTGATATTAGGCCTCTATCTGAAATTTCATTGACAAACTCAGATGACAAAATCACCGAGCCACCATTTACAAGATCAGGCCTAATGATCCACAAAAATGGTTTCTTGCTATTGGCCAAACCCCAAAACTCCAACAGCTCCGATCATAATCGTAATGCTTCCAAAATTCACATAAACAATAGATTCAGGTTCCTTTGATTCAAGCCAATCAAGACAACCGGTATCTTCTTCCCAAAGATTGGAGTCTAGAGTTGCTAAGTGATTAGGCCCAGTTTGTTGGTGATTTTAGTATCACCAATGTATTTTAGTAGTAATGTGATTTACTAAAGGTCAATGCAATTATACGTTAAGTTCGGAAACGAGTTAGGGAAGTGCGGAGTGCACGCTCGTCGAGCCAATGTATAATTGAATACGAATAATTGAAACGGGGTTCCAAGGGGCGGAGCCCCTGGCGGGGTGCGGGGCAGCGCCCCGTTGGGGTCCAAGAAGTTGACCAGGAGGGATATGACCAGCATGAAATTTAGCAAGAAGTTGACCAGAGAACTCGTGGAAATTGTTTCGTGATTGAGTGACAAAGAGAGGTTACGTTTTGAGTAACATCACCATCACCATCCATCCATTGGAGTTAAACACCATCTGGTATGGTCACAAAGGTAAAGTCAGTGAAACTATCAAAAGCTATCAGACCTCTTGATTTGAGCAAGCGTTTAGGGTTGTACTCAATGTTGACAAAGGTTATATGAAAACGGTTGGAGAATTTCTAAAATATATGTTTGGAAAATTATGTTTTATAAATGGTTACAATATATTTGATGTACCAATTGGTAGTATTTTCATTATTTTATTTGTTTATATTTTAAAAATTAAAATTAATGTCAAAAATTGCATCCCATGAGAATCGAATAAGGTCTTGAGGTTGAATTCCAATTGGGGGCATTTTCATAATTTTATTTGTTATATTTTAAACTATAACACCCCTAATATATATTGTCTATGATATATGTGTATGATATTAATATGGTACATAAAACATTCACACATAAGTAAATAATAGATATAAGTATTAGTGCAAGTTACAATTTGGCGAAACTGTCATAGCCAAAAGTTTACAACATCATAAGTACTAATACAAATATGGGAATATAAGCAGAATGATCCAAAAAGGAATCGAAACATTATCTAGAAACACCATTGTAAGACTAAATTATCTTACCCTTGACCTTGTCCTACCTCGAACAACCTGAAAAAATAATAAATGGAATGGGGTGAGATTACTAAATTTCAGTGAGTCTCCCTATCTTAAGGGTTCGCTCAGTTCTACAGGGTGCATGCAACAAAACGAGTTCACCGCAAATCCAGTGAGTCTCCCTATTTTTGAAACGTGTATTTAAAATATGTATTTAAATACTCATTGAAATGTGTATTTAAAATATAAAAAAATAAGAAGGCAAAGCTTTTAAGGGGTGAGATCTAGACTGGACCATATCCAGTGAAAAGTTCACGGGAGGCAATCCACACTCCCCCCTTTTAACTAGGGATGTCAATAGGGTGGGGCGGAGGCAGGGGACACATTCCTATATCAATCCCCACCCTTGAATTTATTCCCCATTCCCGTATCGGGTCCCCGCCACGGGGGATTTTGTCCCTCATCCCCGTCCCCACGGATCCCCGCGGGTTCTCATGGATTCCCACAGTTTCTGTGGATATCAATATACATAAATTTTTATTTATTATTTTAACTATTTTAATAGAAACAATTCAAAAACTAACGACAATAAACTAGTAAACTAATCATCTACGATAAATATATTGTTTTAACAATATTTAATCTTAAGATTCATGAACACAAAATTTTCAAACTTAAAAAAAAAAATAGCCATTTAGATCTCTCTCTTTTACTAACAAGTTATTTGAAATGATAAACAAACCTACATAGAAATGTTAAACTATATATTAATTACAATATTATAGAATTCTAGTGCGGGGCGGGGACTCCACGGGGCGGGAGATTTGTTCGCCATCTCGATTCCCAAAATACTTCGGGGAACTTTATTCCCCATCCCCGTCCCCGCGAGGGGAAAATTCCCTATCTTTGGAGCCCCAAATGGGGAATCCCCGCGAGGATCCCCACTAACGGGTGCAAATTGACATCCCTACTTTTAACACCTAAAATTCTATAAATTACCCTTTCATTTACCCAAATCCTAACAACTATATATTTCAAAACCAATCCTCCAACCCACAAGGTCCCCAAATTATAACAAATTATGAATTTCCTCCAAATTTCATAATGTCGTCATTTAATCTAAATTATTGTCCATATTATGGATCAATGATGTCATATTCTTCTACTCCCATAGGAAATGAAAATGTTCCAAATGTTGTCACATTATTTGTTTGTATTTTGTCACATTATTTTGTTTGTAGTTTGTCACATTATTTGTTTTAAGTTTGTCGCATTATTTTGTTTTCATTTTGTCACATTATTTGTTTGTAGTTTATCACATTGTTTTGTCAAATTATTTATTTGTAGTTTGTCACATTATTTATTTGTAGTCTGCCACTTTTTTGTTGTTGAATATGGACCACTTTTCTTCCTTTACATTACTATCTTTCTCTCAAATTATCCATTAGTAAAAAGAAGTCGTTTTAATATATCTCAAAGTATCCATAATTTTATCATTCGCAAACAAGCCTGTTTGTGGGACATAGCCGATTTGGATCTCATCATGAGGTCATGTATCATATGGCATAATATGATTGTTGAGAATGAACAAGATACATATGCTCAATATTATACATATTATAATCAATCTAAGGCAAGTGAGTTTAGTACACCGGAGTCATTATCGACCGAGGTGCTACCTACATTTGTGAATCATGTGTGTTAGATCAGTGATGCAGGATTTAAATGTACATCACATATTACAATCAAATTTAATCAAATAGATATGGACAAAGTTCGGAATATTTTATGATTAAATAGATTGTTTGTGACCTGAGTCTATTATACTAATTAAATTATGTGTGTTTCATTTTAAGCGTGTTGTGTGTTTAGTGTATCGTATTACCTTTTTAGTTTTTTGTAATTTTATCTCATCTTTATTACTTTCAAGAAAAAAAGTAATTAAGAATATTAAAATAGAAAAATAATTCAAATAAGTTATTAAATTAAAAAAAATAAAACAAATTATTTAACTCTTAATTTAGTTAATTATTTTAATGTAATTTTGATTGATAATTAATATTAATATATAATTATAAAAACAAAAATATAAATGAAATAAAAATATAAAATAAAAATGATGCGGTAAGATGTTGAATTTTATTAAATAAGATCAATTATAGTGAATAAAAATTAAATGAAAAATAAATTATGTGAAGAAAGAAAAAATAGATGAAATGAAATATAAAAAATAAAAAAGAAGGATTATTTTCGTAATCTAAAACACTTTATGCCAAAGCCAAAGGATCCAATGCCATCATTCATTACCTTTACAAAAGTCATCATGTTGCTATAGGTGGAGATTGGATAAGCAATAGAATAAGGCAAATCAATTTTCATCTTAAGAGCTTGTTTGGCAGTTTTTAAGAGGAAGAGAATGGAGAATTTTGAACCAAAAAAAAATATTTGAAAGAAAATGTTGGAACTAAGGATTTTCAAGAAAGATAATTTTGTGAAGAAGAAGAATAATAGAATTGAGAAGGAGAGAAAGAATGATTATCTAAAATAGTATATGAAATTCTATAGATTGTGATTGTATTTATTTACAAATGAATTCTTTTTATATAGACACATTTCCCAGACCCAAAGAGAAACTAAAATAAAACCCAAAACAATCAAGGCCCAAGATATTTCGACACACTGCAATAATATACAATATTTGATTACATCGAATACAACCTAACACTATAATACTATGCAGTCTTTTTAAAAAAAAATTGTATTAGAAGTCTTTTCTTCCCCTCCACTCTAACTCCCAAACAAGAATTTTTTACCAAACTGCCACGTTTTGAAAAAAAAAGGTCCAAACTGCCACCATTCCAAATGAAAATACGAAACTGCCACGAATTTTTTGGGCCTTATCAATGGGTCGTCCCATGGAGGGACGCACGGGCCCACTTGATTTTATTTTAACACCGGTTCGTCCAAGGGAGGGACGACCGGGTTAATTTTGGTTTTTTTTTAATATTTTTTTCCTGATTATAATTATGAATTTATTAAATTAAATTAGTTTTTATATATATTAATTAATTGATTAATATTATTTTAATATAATAAAAAAATTAAAAATAATTTTTTTAATGTATTTTAAATTTATATTAAGTATATTTATTTGTAAGAATATAATTTATTTATTATATTATTACGATACAGTTTGAAAATTTGTTACGAAAATGCCACATATTGAAAAAAGTGTGTCAGGTTCGCCCATCCAACTGATTTAATCAATAATATTTTAATATATAATTAACTGAATATTTCAAAGAATATTTTGTTTAAAAAAATAATTTATTTATTATATTATTATTTCGATACAGTTTGAATTTTTTTTACGAAAATGCCACATATTGAAAAAGTGTTCGCCATCCAACGACGAACCGAATAATATTTTAATATATTTTTATTTGTTATAAAGAGGTCAAGCGTGTTCATCTCTTTCTCGCACCAAAATAATTATCTCGCTTGTAAGTATGTCTGAATTCTTGAGACAAACACGTCCATCATCAGGGTCAGAGGAACCACTTCCTACTTTTTCGTTCATGAAAAGAGATGCTTATGTGATTTATTCACCAATAAAGTCTCCGATGAAGATGTTGCTTTGGAACACACAGACGTTGGAGCATTTGAAGAGGGAATTGAATCGTTGGTTAGACGGAGAGATTGCTGATGGTGAGAAGATCGTTAAAATTGAGAGGAAAGTTATGGTTGCCGGTCCAAATGGAGAAACTCCGTCTTTAAGACTTGTGCATAACGACACATGTGTCCTTATGATGATGCTAACACCGGAGGATCCGATTGTGTTGATTGTTGTAATCGCGTAGATCTGTTGTGTTCTTGGTCGCTTTATCAGTTTATTGTGTCATTATTTGTTCTTAGGTTGTTGTTGTTTGTTGTTCTTGTTGTTTGTTGTCTGTTGAATTTGAAATGAAAGGAACCATTATAAAGACATGACATTACATTGGTTGATATTACATTGCTAATATTTATGAAAACACTAAGGCCTATTAGACGGGGCCAGCTACATTCGGACATTTGCTACGTATATGACCTACTTCACGATAGATCCCACACAACCTCTTTTGTTTTTCACATTCATCCATTTCAGTTCTAATGCGAGCACTATTTGGGCGACCTTTCTTTTTCCTTCGCATATTATCGTCATGGCAGAGTGTAAGTCCTGTATATTGTGGCCAATTTTCCTCATGTGGTAGTCCAAGGAAGCTTTCCTGGTAGACTTTAAAAACATTAAGAATTGTGAACACCTCAAGTATGTACATGGTGTAGTCTTGTCGTATACTAGCACATGTTGCGATAACATGGGAGCAGGGCAAGTGAAAAGCTTGAAATTTTCCACAATCACATACTCGCTTCCTAAGATCAACACTGAAAGTACCTAATGGTCGACCGTCACGCCGGTTTATTCTTTCGGCCACCATGAAATAGAATCTTTCACGGTCGAATTGCATGACATTATGATTGTTTGCTTCAATAACTTCTTGTGCCAATCCCTTGAGGCATGAGGCTGTATGGGTTTGACCAGAAGCCAACAGTTGTGTCCACTGATGACCTAGTTTCCCAAACAAAGATCTCATTCGAAAGTATGTTTCCTTAACCAAAGCTGTGATTGGAAGATTACGAGTATCCTTAAGAACCGAGTTCAATGATTCTGCAAGATTAGTTGTCATGTGTCCCCATCGTTGTCCACCGTCATATGCCCTTGCCCATTTCTCTCGGGGAATGTTGCCTATCCACCTCATGGCATCCTTATTTGCTCTAGGTATTTCACCTCCGTAGTAATTAAATGATGCCTCCGTCAACGCATATCCTGTTGTAACAATTGTTAAAAAAATTTTCCAAAATATTGAACTACAAGTAGTAAGTTTAATTGCAGATTATTATCCATGTTGATAAATTTTTTGCGAAGTTCGTTGTCCTTAATCTCACGCATGAAGTTTTGTGCTATGTGTCTTATGCAGTACACATGTGTAGTTGGAGATTGTTGCCATCCATTTTTCAGGGTTTTCATATGCACTCTTGATTGATGCATGCCTGTCAGATATAAGACACAAGTTAGCTTGAGGTGTCACATGTCTTCTCAAATTCCTCAAGAAGAAACTCCAAGCATCCTTTGTCTCACCTTCAACTATTGCAAAAGCTATTGGAAAAATGTTACCATTCCCATCTTGTGCGACAGCCATCAACAAGGTGCCTCTATACTTCCCA
Source organism: Vicia sativa (assembly GCA_021764765.1). NCBI lineage: Eukaryota > Viridiplantae > Streptophyta > Magnoliopsida > Fabales > Fabaceae > Vicia > Vicia sativa. The sequence goes on from CM038792.1 coordinate 220,353,302, forward strand.
TACAACCATGTTCCGTCAACCTGCACAATAGGCTTGCAATAAGCAAAACCTCTGATACAGGGTTGAATGGCCCAAAATAGCCTATGGAATATCCTTCTGTCACCCAACTGTGTTCCTTCATTTGAAATCGCAGGTAGTGTTTGCAAATTTATAACGGTACCTGGGAGGTAGGTTTTCATAATCAACAACCATTGTGGAAGATCGTTGTAAGAGGTCTCCCAATTTCCATACAATGATTCTATGGCCTTTACCTTAGCAACCCACGCTTTTCCTATATGATATTGTGTACCCGAATTTTTCAATAACATGAGCGATGATTACCTTGACTTTAAGTGAAGGGTCACTATTAACAAGTTCCCTTATGCTTTGACTTACAATATTTGAAGTAAGTTGTCTGTGGTCCTGACCCATGGAACGCGTTGCACAAGTGTGTGGACCATGTAGCTTAGCAATCACCCATTTTGCGTTCTTCTTACGGACCACAGCTCTGCATTTGAATGAACATGTTTTGTCTTTACACTTTACTATGTACCTTGTATTATCAGATTTGTATGCCCAATAGTCAAGACAATTGATTATATGCCACTGTTGCACAAAAGCCATGCACACTTCCTTGTTTTCAAACTCCATTCCATGCCCTAAGTTATCACCCATGTGATAGGGAGCCAAGTTGCTAAAAACAGAAACTGGTTGTGCCTCCAAACATACATTTGTCATATGAACAGCTGGATTGTACAAATTCATCGGTGGCACGTCTGGAGTATGGGAAGGATTGACCTCATTGTCATCATCATCTCCAAATAGATCTTCAAATTGTATCTCACCGAGTTCATCATCACTGTATTCACCAACCTCCTCATTTGCTATGAATGGTTCGTTGTTTTGTGTAAGTTCCTCATCAGTTGGTTGACTCATTCCATATTGGTGTTGCTGTGACTCTTGCATTTGGTCTGCCTCCACGGGAACAACATGAACGTAAAGTTCAATAGACTCAAATTGACCAAAAACAGTGTGACAGTCAAACATCACTCTGACGCCGTCGTTGTCTTCTAGAGGATTCATTACATAAAACACGCCTCCATCGTCTCCGTTAAATAGCGGAAGTCGATAAATAATTTCTCGTACCGACAATTGTATTTTTTGTTCTATTCGCTCTTTCAAATGAAGCAAATTGGAATTAACGTGGATCTTGAACCGTTTAATTGTTGTATTGACAAACGAGAAGCCAATATTAACATCATTAAAAATTGTACCATTGTAATGTGCAGTTACGATGACATTTCTCTGAGCCATTAAAATTTATAGTGTTTAGGAAAATTGATTGTGTATGGGAAAATTGATAGTGTTTGAGAGGATATACAAATTGATTGCATGCATATATAGTTGTTACCCCATTGCATCCGTGGAAGAAGAAATGAATAAAACAAATCTGTGTGGGACCCAATCGTCCATGCATGGGACGCACCCCTGCCACTTTTCAGCCAATCGTCCCTGCATGGGACGATCCCCTGCCATGAATAGTTCCCAATCGTCCTAGGGTGGGATGACCCTCTGCGGTCAACACTTTGCTTGCGTCCTAGGGTGGGACGATCCATTAATGTCCAACATGCAATGTTAAGCTCCCTATGCATTATCCTGCAAACCTACGTGTTGTCCAATCTGTCTGAGAAACATGTTATTATACAGTAGGTTTTTGCATGCATTGTTAGTAATTTTTCCCTATAAAAAGCCTCCTCATTACTATAATCAATCACACAACCATTCCTCTTCATTATATTCTCATACTCTTTAAATTCAAGTTTTATTATTTTGTTAACTATTTCAATGGAGGAATTGTTATGGATGGGAGATAAACACCGTGGAACACCCGCTAACGTCGCCGAATACGTAAGTTTTTTAACATTTTTTTTAATTGTCTTGAGGTTTGAATTTATATATATCAGTGTCTTGAGGCATTTTTTTTAACACTTTTTTTCAACAGGAACAAGGTCACACTAGGTTTAGACTTCATTCTCATTGTCTTGAGGCACCTAGTGCTCGTATCATTCCATATTTAAATCAAGCCGGATTTGGCGACGTTGCAAAAATCCACACAACTAAGGTGGACTCAAAGCTTGTTGTTGCTCTGTTAGAACGATGGAGACGGAGACGACACGTTTCATTTTCCAACGGTGAATCTACCATCACTTTGGAAGATGTACGATGTTATTTGGTCTTCGATTGATGGCCAAGTCATAATGGTCCAACACAACTTGGGAGAAGTGTATATATGGAACACTTGGGTATAGAACCCCGATCAAGATAGAGTGAAAAATCAAGTAAAAATAACATGGTTACAAGAGGTGTTAGCCTATCTAAAAATAGGAAGCACCCACCAAGAGGAAAACATCCTCCAAGCAAAATCTACATTTTACTTATTTCTTGTTTTTATTCCCTAACAAAAGTCAAAATTTGATGCATTGTTGTTGGTACTTTGTTGGGCATTTAGAAACATGCAATAATTACATTGGGGCTCGCATGTTTGGCTAACTTGTATAGGTGTATGTGCAAAGCGTCCTATAAAGGAGTCAAAAGCATTGGTGGCTGCGTACTCCTCATGAACATTTGGGCATTTTGGCATATACCGTTCATTGCTCCTATGACTAACCAAGTACCCGAATATCCATACGCCACCAGGTAACTTTAAATTATATTTTCATAGTTTAATACACAAAATTATATATGCATATGGATAATTTATGACATGTGTTTGTTTTCAAAATGCTAGGTTCGCTCAAAGAGGCATGGAGTACGAAACAAATCCCCGTAATTTTTTACGTGGATATCGAAATCATTTTGATCACATGATTCCTTCTGATGTAAGTCGTATAACCACAAAATAACTATTTAATTATATGTCTTAGAACACTTAATTAATTTTTTTTTTAAACAGTTTAAATGGAGGCCATACCCTGCATATCCAGAAGTTGTTCGTGCTGATAGGCGTGTGTGGAGTGCGACGACTCTGATTATATGTCTTCACATTGTTGAGATGCATCAATCGGATCGGGTAAAATTCATGTTTGGATTTGACCAAGATATCCCTTCTCAACCAAGATGTCTGATAGAACAACACGATACCGACATGCAAACCCATTGGGGTGTCCATTGGAGTACCGTCAATGAACAAGAAAATCAAGAGTGGAACAATAGAAGAAATCTGGTTTTGAATGGGAACCGTTTGAATGGAGAATTCATCCATACCAATGAATATATTAATTGGTTTAGAAGTACTCCTTTTGTGTTTCCTTCTCAACCACAATTTTTAAACGACCCCCATCAATTTGCCTCTTATCCAACCCAACAAACCAACATGCATCAACATATTCCCCAAACAATGCCCCCACCTTTCCAACAACATTATTCACCTTTCCAACCACAAACATCACCATTCCAACAACAAACATATCATCACACCCAAACCACACAACACAACTCATTTTATGCCACCTCTTCACAACAACCCCTAAATCCGTTTCCAGCACATCAACCCTTCCAAACCACAAATTGACCAACCTACCAGTACTCTCCAATCCCTCAACCAAACTTCGATCACTCTCGCTCTCAACAACATACCTTTACCCCGTCCTCCTCTCAACCAAACTATGACTATCCATCCTCACAATTCCAACAACCAACCTCCAACCCATCGTTTGAAAATGTATGTCGTCCACCTTTTGAATCTAATGTTCCACTCTCAACCATACCGGTGCCTCAACACATCTCCAACTTTGATCTAACAGATGAGCAACTTTTGAGTATGTCGGACTTTGGTGTTGATGACATTGAACGCGGTAATGAAGAAGGTCCATCAAACCAAGAAGAAGAAAATTTATCATCCGATAGTACTCCTCCAAGTGAAGATGATCCTCCAACAGAACCGCGTGGAAGAGGACGCCGCCAAAAATTCCCAACTAGATGCTACACAGGTTCACATGTTTTTCAACCACCAAGAAGAAAGTGAAAGTGAACTATGTAATGCATTTTTATTAAATAAATAAAATTTTATTATTGTTCAATGTTATTATTTAAATATTTAATTATATTATTATAAATAAATATAATTAATACAAATTTAAAATATAATAACAAAAAAAAAATTCAATTTTTTTATTATATTAAAATAATATTAATCAATTAAATAATATATATAAAACAAAAAAAATTATATTAAATAATCAATTAAAATAATAATAATCAATTTAATAATTTTATATTTATAATCAGAAAAAAAAATTAAAATAATATTAAATAATCAATTAAAATAATAATAATCAATTTAATAAATTCATAATTATAATCAAAAAAAAAAAAAAAAATTAACCCGGTCGTCCCTCCCTTGGACGAACCGTTGTTAAATTAAAATCAAGTGGGCCCGTGCGTCCCTCCATGGAACGACCCATTGATAAGACCCAAAAAATTCGTGGCAGTTTCGTATTTTTATTTGGAAGGGTGGCAGTTTGAAATAGGCAGTTTGGTAAAAAATTCCCCAAACAAAGCATAACATTTTTAATTATTAAAGTTTTTCAATTATTAAAGTTGTCCTTTTTACTCTTCTTTTAAGATCCAACTGATCATCCTTCCCAGTTTTTTAATTTCAAGCTAAAACTAGAGTTATGCGAGTTAGAATTTGGCATTTGATTAATTTAGTTTCTTAATTTGTTGTGTAAGAGGGTTAAGGGTTAATTTAGTTTCTTAATTTTAAGCTCTTAAAATACATGTTAAGGATATTATTTAAAAATATATATTTTCAAATTCTGTAAATTTTATTTATTGAAATTATAAATATTATTTTATTGCACATAAATTTTTTATTTATAGTTAACATGTGTTCTAATAACCCTATTTTAATTCCTAATCTATAGATTTTCACCTCAACAAAAGCGACAACAAACTCTCTTGGGCATGCTGCATGTGAACATACGGAACCAGGACTAGAACTGACGATGCTGGTCCACCGCCACCATCAAGTAGGTAGAACCATATATTTTTCAGATATATATTATGTGGTTCATGTTGCATATACGTACACATGTATCAATCAATGCAGTGCCATATTGATTATTTTTACCAACGTACTCAACAACATTATGATTACTATTAAGTAGCTGTGTCCATTGACATGTAAGGGATATTAAGAGACATAGTTAAAAAATGAAACAATAGTACAATAAATAACTTATTTTATTTTATTAGAACCTCCTAGATTTTTCATGTTTGTTGTTCTAAATATTTATAACTTTTTTCCCTCTATTAAAGCACACACAATCTACAAACAGAGAAAATAATTAAAAATGGGAAATTTTGCAGAGAAAAAACCACATGCTGTGTTGATTCCATATCCAGCTCAAGGCCATATCAATCCATTGTTTAAACTAGCAAAGCTTCTTCACCTTAGAGGCTTTCACATAACCTTTGTCAACACCGAATACAATCACAAACGCTTGCTCAAATCAAGGGGTCCAAAAGCCTTTGATGGTTTGATAGACTTCACCTTTGAGACTATTCCAGATGGTTTAACTCCAACGGAAGGTGATGGAGATGTTACTCAAGACGTACCTTCTCTTAGTCAATCTATCAGAAAGAATTTCCTTAAACCCTATTGTGAACTTCTTTCTAGACTTGATGAATCTGCCAATGCTGGTCTTATTCCACATGTTACTTGCTTACTTTCTGATTGTTGCATGCCTTTTACTATACAAGCTGCTAAGCAATTTTCACTACCAAATGTTCTTTTTTTTCCAGCAAGTGCATGTACTTTATTGTGTATTTTGCAATTACGTTCCTTTGTAGAAAAAGGTCTCACACCACTCAAAGGTACTGCTAAATTAACTCTTTTTTCTTAAGCGTATAATATACAATTACTGTTACTATTAACTTTGATATTCATGATATGCAGATGAGAGTTATCTAACAAATGGATATTTGGAAACCAAAGTAGACTGGATTCCAGGTTTAAAAAACTTTCGGTTGAAGGACATTGTCGACTTTATAAGGACTACAAATCCAAATGATATCATGTTAGAATTCTTTATTGATATGGCGGATAAAGTTCATAGCGATTCTACTATCATTTTGAATACTTTCTATGAACTCGAGAGTGATGTAATTAATGCTCTATTCTCTATGTTTCCTTCTCTTTACCCCGTTGGCCCTTTACCTTTATTGTTAAACCAAACTCCACATAATCATCAATTAGCATCTCTAGGTACCAGTCTTTGGAAAGAAGATATCAAATGTCTTGAGTGGCTTGAATTCAAGGAACCTGGATCTGTTGTGTATGTAAATTTCGGCAGCGTCACAGTTATGACTCCAGAGCAACTGCTGGAGTTTGCTTGGGGTTTGGCCAATAGTAAGAAGTCATTTTTGTGGATCATTAGGCCTGATCTTGTAATTGGTGGCTCGGTGGTTTTGTCATCTGAGTTTCAGAATGAAATTTCAGATAGAGGCCTAATAGCAAATTGGTGTCCACAAGAGAAAGTGTTGAATCACCATTCAATTGGCGGATTCTTGACTCATTGTGGATGGAACTCAACCACGGAAAGTATATGTGCTGGAGTGCCAATGTTGTGTTGGCCGTTTTTTGCCGATCAACCAACAGACAGTAGACTTATTTGCCATGAATGGGAGATTGGAACTGAAATCAATCCAAACGTAAAGAGAGATGAGGTGGAGAAGCTTGTGAATGAATTGATGGTGGGGGAGAAAGGAAAGAAGATGAGGCAAAAGGCAATGGAGCTGAAGAAGAAAGCTTTGGAGAACACTAGTCCAGGAGGTCGTTCATACATGAACTTAGACAAAGTTATTAATGAAGTGTTGCTTAAAAAGAATTAGAATTATTTTCTGCCATGCATCGTTGTACTACTTTGATTTTCTTCTATTAAATGCACTCTATTGTCAAGTAAAAATGATGCATCTTTTAGATGTACTAGTTGTGTTTAGGACTTTTAACCGATATCATAAAGGGAACCGCAATTAAAAGAATTAATATGCATGCTTCCAACAAATCAATGGTATAAATTTTATGTTTTCTAAGTTATACCATATTTATGTTTTCTAATTTATACCATACTTATAATGGTATAAATTTCATACAGTGAACCAAAATAGTTATAAAAAAAAACAATTTAATATCACATTGACATTATGCTCATATAGTTAATAATTTTCTAATTTTGCTTTAACCCAATATTGAACTATCACTTTCAAATGAAACGTTGTATTTTGTTAACTTCACTTTACTTCCTTCTTCTTCTCAACTAGGTTCGGATTGTTGAAATATAAATTTGATTTGGACCTAATTTTAATATTTAGTTATTTGGACTTAGTTGTTTTGGGCTAAAGTAATTTTGGGTAATGTTTAGAGAATTTTGGTAGTATTTAGACTATCTAGATATTTCTTATTATTGTAACATTTTCTAGAATATTCTTTGGATCTCTAGAGTTAAGAACTCTCGAATGAATGTGTCTAGAGTTCTCCTTAGAGTACTATAAATAGAGATGTAATCCCATACATTTGTATCAAGCAAAATACAAAGTTCTCTCCTCCATAAAGAATTCTCCTACTTATAAAGTTTCTATTCAAGCCTCAAATATTCTCACACATTCTCCTAAATATAAAAGGCCTTATTTCCATCAAAGTGGCATCAGAGCTTCAAGATCCTCAAAAGATGGCAAATGGTAGTTTCCCTTTCCAAATGTCGATGCTCACAAAGAACAACTATGCCAATTGAAGTATCAAGATGAAGGCGATACTAGGAGCTCAAGATGTGTGGGATATCGTTGAGAAAGGCTTCAAGGAGCAAGATGAAACCTCCTTAAGCCAAGTTGTAAAGGAGACATCGAATGAGTCAAGAAAGAGAAACAAGAAAGATCTCTTCCTCATTTATCAATCAGTGGATGAAGATACATTTGAGAAGATATCCAATGCAACGACGACCAAAGAAGCATGAGACAAGCTTCGAACTTGCAACAAAGGAGTTGAGCAGGTAAAAAAGATTCGTCTTCAAACTCTTAGAGGTGACCTTGAATGTTTGTTTATGGAGGAATCCGAGTCAATTTCAGATTATTTTTCTCGAGTATTGGTTGTAGTCAATCAACTTAAAAGAAATGGTGAAGATGTTGATGAGGTGAAATTCAAGGAGAAAATAATTCGCACTTTAAATCCTAGTTTTGGCATCACTACAAGAAAAATGGTCCCCAGCGACATATATTAGCGACGTGGTTATCACGTGAGTAAAAAACTTAGTTGCGACGTGATAACCACGTCACAAAATATTTTAATATTAAAAAACCTCTGAACCAAAAGCAAGTCAGAGTTTATTTTTTTTAAAAAAAGCTGCGACGTGATATACACGTCGCTACAGATTAAGAAAAATTAATTTATATAAAGTCAGCCACGTTTAGTTGGAGGGAGTTGAAATGTTTTTTTGAAATTTGGTAGTGACGTGATAACCACGTCGCTACTTTTAAGGGGGAAATTAAAGCTGATTGGTGACAGGGTGGCAGAGTTAGAAAATAAAGTATATATCCGTTGGGTGTGTAGCGACGTGAGTATCACGTGGCAAAGTTGCGACGTGACAGTCACGTCGCTACTAGTTGTTTAAATTTCCCAAAAACAACTCACCCGTTACATCCATCAGTTTGTTTTTTTCATCTTCATCTTCTTCGTTTCTTCTTCGTTTCTTCTTCTTTTGTTCTTCCTTTCTTCTTCCTCTGCTGGCCTCCATCTCAATCCCTAAATTCCCAAAACAAATTTTTTTCATCCCAAATCGTTGAAGAAGAACAAGGTAATTAGATGTTAGTAAATTTTTTTTTTAATTTATTCGTTATTTATTATACTGGATGGTAAATAATATAATAAAATTTGTTTTGTTAACTTGTACAGAAATTTGAAGAAGAACACCAAGACCTACAAGAAGAAGCAACTTGAGTGAAGAAGGTATTTATGCATTTATTTATTTATTTTATATGGATATATAGATTAGTGTTATATATATTCTGTTTATTTGAAAATTTAGTTTAGTATTATATATAATTTATATTTATGCAAATTTAGTTTTAGGTTAGTATTATAGATTAATATTAAAATAAATTGAAAATTAGAATTTTTTATATCTTAATATATTATTAAACAGAAATATAATTGTTATATACATATAGAATAAATTAGAATTTGTTATATAAAAAAAATTAGAATTTTTTAATATGTTAACATATTATATGTTAATAAATTAGAGCTTTTTATATTGTTAATATATGTTAATATTTAAACAGAAATTCTAAATATAAAAAAAATTGTTAATCATGTTATAGACATATAAAAGAAATTTGTTAGTATATACATATAAAATAACAAAAATTTGAATATATATTAAACTAAAATTTTTTAGAAAACATAAAATTAAAAGTTTTATTTTTTATAGATGTATATATATGTTAACACATAAATTTAAAAACATATTTAAAAACAAAAATTTATATTATATTTATTATAGTAGTTTTAGTTTTTTATTTATATGTTAAAGATATGAAAAAAATTATATATTAAAATAAGAACTTATAAAAAACATAATTAAAAAAGTGTATATTCTATTATTGTTTTAATATTATTGTTATATATATAATAAAAAGTATATATGTTACATTATTGTTTTTTAATATTATTATTGTATATATATAATAAAAAGTATATATATGTTATATTATTGTTTTTTGATATTATTGTTATGTAATAAAAAATTATATATTTTACATTTGAATATTTATTTTTATGTTAGTATATATATAAAAAAGAGAATTTTATATTTATTTATAGTAGTTAAAGTTAAAGTTAATAGTTAATTAAACAAAATTAATATTTTTAAGAATAGTAATTAAATAATATACGTTTGAGAACAATATTATTAAGTTGATTAATATCTCTAATGAAAAAGACAATGATTGTATAAATGTGCAGTATGGAATATTACCGGTATTATCGTAGTTGGATGTACGATAGAACATATCCAGGAAGAAGAAGACTTAAACCCAATTTTATAGTAGGAGTTGATGGGTTTATTAGGTGGGCGTTTGCTCAGGAGTGTTGTCGAAGCGAAGAAGGGGTTAGGTGTCCCTGTCTTAAATGTGAATGTAGACCAATAATTAGTGACCCAGAGGAAGTAACACGTCATCTGAATAGAAGGGGATTCATTGAAAATTATTGGGTTTGGACGTATAATGGTGAAGAACTACCGGGTAATGTACCAGAGACTAGCAACACGCATGCTTCAAGTAGTCGACCGGTTATAGAGTATGAGGAGAACTTTAATTTGATCGGTGACATGGATGAGGATGCTTTTGGTGTGAACGTGACATATGATGAACCTGGAGATTTTGACGGGGAAGAGTTCCCGAATGAGGAAGCGCAGAGATTTTATCAATTTTTCAATGAGATGAATACGCCGTTGTTTGAGGTCGTCAGACTCAAAGCTATCAATGTGTGTGAGATTATTGGCCGCCAATTCAAATTGGAATGTTTCTGATCAATGTCTGGAACATTTTGCAAAAATGATGTTGGAATCCACCGCTACGAAAGACAACTTGCCTACAAGTTATTATGATGCAAAAAAGTGGGTGTCGAAGTTGGGTTTAAAAGTAAGAAAGATTGATTGTTGCATTAACGGTTGAATGTTGTTTTATGACAATGAGTTTGGTACTTAAGATGGATCGTTAGAGGAGTGTAAGTTTTGTAATAGTCCAAGATATCAAGTTCGCAGTAGAGCCGTTAACAGCAAGCAAAAGCGTGTAGCAGTAAAATCCATGTTTTATCTTCCTATAATACCAAGGTTAAAAAGAATGTTTGCTACAATGCACAGTGCAAGTCAAATGACATGGCATCATACAAACCAAACAAGTTCTGGCACTATGCGACATCCATCTGATGGTGAGGCATGGAAGCACTTTGATCGGACACATCCAGATTTTGCTGCAGAACCTAGAAATGTCAGGCTTGGATTATGCTCTGATGGTTTTGCCCCATACGCAAGCGCCGGAAGTGCGTATTCTTGTTGGCCAGTTATTGTAACCCCTTACAACCTTCCCCCTAAGATGTGCATGACAAAACCATACATGTTTTTGACGTGCGATATTCCAGGCCCGCACAGTCCAAAAGTCGGAATTGATGTGTACTTAGAACCTTTAATTGATGATTTGAAGAGGATGTGGATTGGAGAATGGACTTATGATATTTCCGTAAATGAACTTTACATTGAGCTGCCTTGATGTGGATTAATGACTTTCCAAGATATGGCATGTTGTCCGTTAGTACGCATGGAAAAATGGGTTGTCCTCATTGCATGGGATACACCAAAGCATTTACGTTGGATAAAGGTGGGAAAAGCTCGTGGTTTGACTGTCACCGCAGATTCCTACCAGCAAATCATCCATATAGAAGAAACAAGACAAATTTTAAAAAAGATGTACGAGAGAAAGATTTGCCTCCGCCTTGATTGCCACCAGGGGTTATATGGAACCAAGTTTGTGAACTACCAAAATTTACAGATACTGGCAAAGCATGCCGAATTGAAGGATACGGCGTCACCCACAATTGGACAAAAAGAAGTATATTTTGGGACCTTCCGTATTGGAAAGATAATTTGTTGCGCCATAATCTTGATGTTATGCATATTGAGAAGAATTTTTTTGATAATGTATTTAACACAATGATGGATGTGACAGGAAAAACAAAAGATAATGAGAAGGCCAGACAAGACATGGGAATTTGGTGTAACCGAAGAGAGTTGGAGTTGAAGCCTCAACCGAATGGAAAATTATTAAAACCCAAGGCTTGTTTCAGTCTGACTTCCTAAGAAGCTAAAGCGGTTTGTCGATGGTTAAAAGAATTGAGAATGCCCGATGGATATTCATCAAATTTAGCAAGGTGTGCTGACCCTAACATTGGAAAATTACATGGTATGAAAAGTCATGATTGTCACATTTTATGGAACAGTTGCTACCAATTGCATTTGGATCGCTACCCAAACATGTTCTTGATACAGTAACTGAAATTAGTCAATTTTTAGAGATATTTGTGCGTCAGCTTTAAAAGTGGAAGACATCATTAAGTTGGACCAAAACATTGCACTCATTCTTTGTAAGTTAGAACAAGTATTTCCGCCTGGTTTCTTTGACTCCATGGAACATTTACCTGTGCATCTTGTATATGAAGCTTATCTTGGTGGACCTGTTCAATATAGGTGGATGTATCCGTTTGAAAGGTTCATGGGTGATTCAAAGAGATCGGTGAAAAATAAAGCTAGAGTAGAAGGATCTATATGTGCACATTACTTGCATCGGGAAACATCACATTTCTGCAGTCACTATTTCAATCACTTGATGTTAACTCCTAGAATCATACGGAATCCTGTAAATGTCAATCAGAGGAGTCAATTCACCTTATCAGTCTTTGGGCTTCCAGGTCGACCTTCTGGAAAGAAGGGTGTGCATTGGTTGACCCAAAAAGAAATGCAATCTGCACATGTCCATGTCTTGATCAACTGCGATGAAGTTAAACCATATCTTGAGTAAGTTTACCAAAACTTTTTAACTCTGTTGACGAAGTGTGTATACCAAACTTATTAAACTTATAGTGTGTGTTTTGTAGGGAATTTAACAATGCCTATTTTCATAGTACCGGTGTACAGTCAACATCAGGGGTCATTCATGCTCAATTTCCTGCATGGTTCAAGCAAACATTGTCTAGCGCTTGCACTAACTCGAAATACTCCATTTGAGAAACTTGGAAGGCCCTATCCAAAGCGCAAATGATTGGCACACATACTTCGTGAACGGATATAAATTTCACACTGAGGCATGGACGGAAGGGAAAAAAACCATCAATAGTGGTTATTTGTAAAAGGAGTTATAGATGGCAGTGAAGACAACTTCTATGGATTTGTTAAACATATCTACGAGTTGGTATACAATTACTTGGACTCGGAAAATAAAGTTGTCTTGTTTTATTGTGAATGGTATGATCCAACTAGAGGCACAAAGATAGACAAGTTATATGGTTCTGTCGAGATTCAAATGAACCGGAGATACAAAGAATATGACCCTTTCATAATGTCACATATTGTTAGGCAAGTTTATTATGTTCCTTATCCTTCATTTGTAATACGTAAAAGAGGATGGTGTGTTGTAATAAAAATAAAACCACTAGGTCATATTGAAATTGGAGATCTAGTGGAAGATGCTGCCTACCAAGTTGATGACGTTGAACAGATTAATGATGTGGTGGCAGCTGGAGACATTACAAGTTTGTCTGATACAACTGTTGAGGGACATCAAGTTGATGCGTCTATATTGTTGGTTGATAATAATGTGGATGAAGACAATGATGAAGAGTTTGAATCCGAGGACAATATTACATCGGATGATGAACATGATATGGATAACGAGCATGAAGATTTAGATTAATTAATCACTTAATGTAATATTAATGAATATCTATTGAACATGTATATATTGAATGTGTTAATGAATATCTATTTATGTTAATGACTTTATTATCTTTGTTTATGAAAATATATATAAATAGGTAAAATGCCACCTAAGAATAAAGATAGCGGTAAGAAGTCTCAGCGTCCGAGGGTAGTAACATGTGAGTCCAGCAGACGGGGGGACCCAGTTTTTCATATCCCACACAGATGCCTTCATCCTTCTAGCAGGCGGGAGGGTCCAGCAGCCCACATTCCACACACACTGGAGGATCCAGCAGTCCACGTCCGACACAGGCTGGACGATCCCCTAGTCCACGTCCCACACAGGCTGGACGATCCCCCAGTCCACGTCCCACACAGGTTGGAGGATCCCGCGCCCCACGTCCTAGACGGACGGAGGATCACGCACCCCACATCCCATACAGGCTGTTGGATCCAGCACCCCACGTCCTACACATATACCAAAGTGAGGTGACGGTGATGCGATGTGGTGATGATATAGATGGGCGATCTTCATGGGAGAGATGATCCCAGTGAGATTCATGTTATTGACGGGAGGTTTTGGATTTGGCCCGAAGGAAGCAAGTAAGTTTCTTATATAAACTTTTATTTAATTACATATTCATTTTAATATTTTGTATAAATTTATAATTAATATTGTTTATTCAAAATCTTGTTGTTTAGTTTCGCGCCGAGTCGGACTGCTGCCAAGGTTATTAATTATATAATCCAGCAGATATATAAATCATTCTGGAGGAACTTTGGCGAGGTTACAAATAAATAAGGTATTGTTATTTATTTAAGTTGTAAATTTAATTAATTTTTTTAGTATTATTATTTAAGTCACATTTTAATGATAATTAGTTAACTTTTTATTTTAATGTCATACAACATTGCAGGAAAAATGTGTGTGGGATCCGTTGAATGAGAAAATTATGGAAAAAAATCTATTATAGCAGAACTTCTAGAAGATTTTCTGATATAATGCGGCGGGTTAGGGAGAATTATGAGCTTCATGGTATCCGTCCTAACTGGATAGTGTAACACGGTGAACTGACTTTTTAGGTTTTTGTATCGCAAATGTGCGGATAGCAAGAGTCGCCACCGACTTTTCTTTTATCCAATTAAGGGAAGGTGAAAAGAACAGGAAAAGACCTTCGTTAGATTCTGAGTAAGGGAGAAGGTTATGAAAAGGGAAGGTATTAGCACCCCTTTCCATCCGTAGTTATCTACGGGCTCTTAGTTGCTCTCTAGATAATTTAAAACTGCTTTCTGTGTGTTTGAAAAGATGTTTTGAAAAGGCATTTTGCTTTGACTTTGTAATGATTCATGTAGGAATGTATACAAAGTGTTTGGAAATGTTTCATTTTGAAAAGAGTTTGAACTTTGACAAAAGTGTGTGGTGTGAAAAGCATTTGATTTGAGCAAGCAACTAAAAGTCTTATTACCTACTCAGAATTGGTCGTTTTCGTGTTATTTTACGTTCCTTTAGAATAGTGTTATCCATACCATTAGTTGGTAGGTAACCCTATTCGTTGGATGTAAAAGGGACATTCGAAGGGACATCAGATGGTCATAGAAAGCAACTTGTAGGGAGTATCCCAGCACGTTCGAAGGGACTATCATCATTTTTCGTAGGTGACAATCGAGGGTCAAGATCATGTATTCGGAGGCGACATCGTGGGTCTTATGATCTTTGTATCGAAGGGACTATGATGATTTGTTTGAAGGCAACGGTGCTAGAATACCATTACGTTCGAGGGACTTGACCATTTGAATTCGTAAGGCAACGAGAGAGAATTACCCTAAGGGGTGCATGTGTGAAAAGAGTGTGTTGATTTCAGGTATTTTATCTTGAAAATTAGAGTGAGCTATTGTTCAATTTTATCTTGCCATACATGCCTAATTACTAGCAATTTATAGGGTGCGGAAATTAATATGCGGAATGTAAAGATGCGGAAAGATAAATGTCCTACGCTATTACATGGCTTTGGGGTAGATACATAATTTAAACTTGCGGAAAATAAAAACCTAATTTAAACTATTACATCCCATGAGCAGTTACATTATTGGAAAAAAATAAAAATGATAAAAGAAATCGTCCGAAACGAGATAACCTGTGAAAAGATAAGAAAATCGGAAAATACGATGAAATCGAATAAGAGGAAAATATTAGTAAAAATGCAAATTTTTAGATGAGAAAAATATGACATGCTGGAAATAACATAAATATGCTAAGATAAATTTTTGGGATTTTTTAGATGCAATTTAATAATTAAAAACTAATTAAAATTGATTTAAATGCTAAATTATGAATAAAAATAAATATGCATGCAAAACAATATTTTTTAATTTTATAAATTAAATAAGTATTTTCTGAAAATAAATGCAAAAGGAAAAAATATTTTGATGATTTTTAATGCATGAAATAAAATATTGAAAACAATTAAAATTGTATGCAAAATATTAAATAAATAAAATATGAAAATAAGAGTTTTGTAAAAGAGTAAAAACCAAATGGTCCTGGGGAGAATCGAACCCAGGACCTTGCCTTCACAGATCTCATGCCTTGCCAACCGAACTAACGCGCGCGTGTGTTTGAAACCTGGAACGAATGGATTGTGAACGGGTGTCACGTCCTCATTGCCACGAACTCGCGCCAGACTTCATCTTCTCCAATTTGAATTTGAAAATTCAGCATCGGCCATTGTTCGACGCTACAGACCCTGGCTAAAACGAAAATCAAGCACACATAATATAAATGAATTCTAAGACCATGGTTCAATTCTAGACATCATTCCGAATGCAATGGTCACAGTCTCGTGGTCCAATTTATCCTAATAAGCAAAACCCTAAATCGTGTCCAGGAACCCTAGCCATGGCAATTCGAGTTTCAGGCCATAGAAATACGATTAACTTGCCCAGATCGTTTGCAAACTCATCACTAATCACAAAAACAACAATGAAACAAGTTAAAAATGCATGATAATTGAAATACGATTTTAAGATTTTCTTGAACAAACCGAATTCAGATTCTCCAATTCTTGATGGTTTTGAGCAATGTGAGGGTCTGGATCGACTCAAGAGGTATCAAGGAATGCAATGGACACCTTAGAATCGATTGAAAACAGCTGGAACTAGGGTTGCAATTTGCTTGTGTACCACGGTTTTTTGAGTTGCAATAAGGGTTTCTCCAGCCAAATTCTCTACCCTAATTCGTATGGCATGAGTTATGTATATATAGTAGAAGGATTTGGAGTTAATTTGAGGACGAATCAATCAATAATCAATGCAAATCATATTTGATTTTGTACAAAATCAAATTTTCATCTTTTGATCAATTTTCAATCCAATCTTGCCATATCCAACCAAATTTCGAAATTTGCTGGCTTTATTGAGTTACTTGGATCTCAAGGAAGAGAGAAAAATCAAGTTTGCATTTAATTTTGATTTTATACCTTATTTTTAAATTTAATTTGTATTTAAATGAATAAATTCCAAATTAAATAGAAAAATAAAATAAAAATTCATGGCATTGGGCTTGGATATTCCTAATTGTATAAGGAACAAGTTTGGATGAAGAAAAAGTAAGCCCATTTGCAAAGTTTTTGATTTTTAGAAGTATTTCTCTTTGTGCACTTCTTCAAAATTGCCCAACTTGTGAATGGTGTATCTTGCTCAATTTTCCACATTTTTGAGTGTTATTGGACTGTTTGGAAAGCTCTAAGAATCCTCTAACCAACCTTTTTGGTCTCATCTCAATTGGAGTTTCCATGCTCAATATATCCTCAAAACAAAATGTTGACTTTTTGTTGAATTTGAAAATGACCTGTAATGTTTGGAGCCATACCTCTCAAATGAAGCATTTTTGGACATTCTTGTGAGACATGAAGTTGTAGTGAATTGAATTTCCTTCAAAACAATAGGTGGTGGAAAAATTTCTGAGAAAGTATGAGAAAGTTATGATCAGTCAAAGTTCAGTTGACTTTTCACCTAGAAACCCTAATTTAGAAAGTTTGACTTTTGAGCAAATCTTGAGTTTTCTTGATGAATCATGATCAACCCTTGATCAAATGATGAATGTAACTTCAAAATGAGGATGTTGACCAAAAATTATGAAGTTTGATGTATGTTGACCACGATTGACTTTTGTCCATATAATGATTTTCAACCATCTGAGCAATTGTCTGAGGAAACTTGACTTGTGAGGATTGAAACTTGACATGGAGAATCTTTGAAGCATATGAGGAGGCATGAAGGACATTGGAGATGTTGGAAGTACATATGAAGCTGAGAATTGCCAAACCCTAGTTTGGGTTGATTGTCTAGGAGAGGGTTTGTCTGATCAACCTTTGAGGAATCTTTGAGTATGGATGTATGAGATATCTTGAGAAGATGGAGGGCAAATTTTGGGGTATGACAGATAGGCATAGAGGTTTTTGGCGAACTTCTTACATATTGGGGTTCGCCAGAATTCAAGGCTAAATCCGAAACTTTTAAGAAGATGAGGGCATCTGAAAAGGGGGTGTGTGTAAATACTGTTGGAAGTATTAGTACTACGGAGCATGTCTGGCGGATGGTAAAAATTACTAATTTTTTAAGTTATATTTTTATTCATAATATTTTTTACTAATTATTTTTAATTTTATTGTTTAGACTAAGGAGTTGGGGAGACCACCATTAATAATTGAGTTGATTACGAGGAACCGGACATAGAAATCTGGAGGTTTTGTCGACGAGCGCACACAAAAAGCTTTTGTAAGTTATTTAATTTATGTTTTTTTTTAAGTCAATAACAAAAGTTGTGACGTTATTTTCACGTGGCAACCTATAAATTGTGGCGTTTATCATGTGGTAATCGATAAATTGCCACGTGAATATTTTCATGGTAATCGATAAATTGCCACGTGAAAATCAAGTGGCAATTCATAAGTTGATTTGTGAAAATCACGTGACAATTTTTTAATATATTTGAATTTAGTATAATTTAATATATACATGTATTAATTTAGTATAATTTAATATATATATATATATATGTAAATTTTTTTTTAATTTTATTATTTAATGTATGTGTAGGATGATTATCAGACATTGCTTGCACTTTTTCTGGAACACAATCCTCAATATAGGCCAGCAGAGGGGGAACCGCTTAATGGTGATGTTGATTTCTACATTTGGAATGAAGTAGTTAATGGAAAAGGGCCTAATGGTTGCTTTTTTGCGGGTGGAAATTTGGCCGGCGGGTTGAGAGTTGGTGATCGTAATCTGTTTCAACGACTTAGAGATGGAGAGGGAGGGTCACGTCAACCGAATCTGACACAGGATCAACTTGAAATAGTAAGACAATTGGCGGCAACTGAAGTCAGACGCGAAATAGAGGCCCAAATGACGACAATGAGGCAAGAGCAGGAGCAGCAGTTGGAGATCATGCGGAAGAGACAATCTGATATGGAGGAGTAGATGAGAAGGTTTATGCAAGGTGGTGGAAATCAGAATGTTCCTGATACACAACCGGATGATGACGGACTTGATGACTTCGATCTCGATAATTATCCGGGTGAAGATGCCCCGTGAAAACATTTTATTTATTTTATTTTTAAATTGGCATTTATGTAAGATATTTATTTTTATCATTTTAAAATATTAAATTATATAAAATTTTATTATATGACTTTATTTTATAAAATTCTATTATTCGAATATATAATAAAATACTATTATTCTAATAATTTTAATATATAAATTTTATTATATAAATTTTATTATTTAAATTTCATTATATAAATTTTATTATTTAAATTTTATTATATAAATTTTATTATTTAAAATTTATTATTTAAATTTTATTATTTAAATTTTATTATATAAATGTTATTATTTAAATTTTATTAGATAAATTAATTAATATAAAAAATAATTACTAAACAATTTTTTAAAAAATAAAAACGTCACATGTAGCGACGTGATTTTCATGTCACTAATTAGTGACATGAAAATCACGTCGCTAATAAAGCTGCTACATGTCGGCATTCATGTTCCCTATACAAAGCTGTTGCGATGTGAATACCACGTCACAACTTTGTGACATGGGATTCACGTCGCTACTACATTGCCACTTGTTCCCCAGCGACATAAATCACCACGTCGCTATTTTTGCTTTGTGATGTGATTTTTATGTTTGCCACGTTATTTTCACGTGGCAAATAAGCTTCTTTTTTGTAGTGCATCATTGTCACCAACATTGAAGAAAACAAGGATTTAAAGACCATGACTATTGAGCAACTCATGGGTTCCTTACAAGCATACACAGAAAAATAAAAGAGAAAATGAAACAAAAGGAGGCTATGGAGCAACTACTACAAGTCAACACAAAGGAAGCAAACTATGCGAATTACAAGAGTCAAAAGGACGAGGTCATGGCCAAGATCGTGGACGTGGACGAGAACATGGAGGAAAAGGAAGAGACCGTTACAACAACTACTCCAACAACATCAACAATGGAGAAAGGAGTTAGAATCCACAAGCAACAAGAGGTCCTGGAAGAGGAAATTCATGGTCAAGGTACGAAAAATTACAAGTCAAGTGCTTTAACTGCAACAAGATTGGTCACTATCCATCTGAGTGTAGATTCTCGAAGAAGGTTGAAGAGAAAGATAACTTTGTAGAAGAAAAAGGCAGAGAAGAAGAAACTTTTCTACCCGCGTGCCAAAGACATGTTGAAGAGAAAAGAAACAAGTCGTACCTTGACATTGGTGCAAGCAACCATATGTGCGGCGATCAAAGCATGTTCGTAGATATCAATGGAACGACAATTGGTAATGTATCATTTGGAGATGACTCGAAGATACCAGTCCAAGGAAAAGGTAAAATTCTCATACGCTTGAAAAATGGGAGTCATCAATTTATATCCAATGTCTACTATGTGCCTAACATGAAGAATAATATTTTGAGTTTGGGACAAATATCAGAGAAAGGCTATGACATCCTCTTGAAAGAACATAGTCTTTTCTGAAGAGATTGTAGGCATAACTTGATTGATAAGGTGCATATGTCAAAGAATAGAATGTTCCTCTTGAACATTCAAAATGATGTGGCAAAGTGTCTCAAGGCTTGCTATACCGATTCTTTGTGGCTATGACATCTACGATTTGGGCACCTCAACTTCAACGGTCTAGAACGTTTGGTGAAGAAGGAGATGGTGAGAGGCTTGCCTAAAATCCACCACCCAGACCAACTATGTGAAGGATGTCTAATTGGGAAGCAATTAAGAAAAAGCTTTCCAAGAGAATCAACATCAAGAGTGACAAAGTCGCTAGAACTCATACACACTGATGTCTATGGACCAATCAGACCCAACTGTTTTGGTAAGAATAAGTACTTCTCCTTTTTATTGATGATTATTCTAGAAAAACATGGGTTTATGTCTTGAAGGAGAAGATATAAGTGTTTGGAAACTTTAAGAAATTCAAAGCCCTTGTGGAGAAAGAAAGTGGTCTTTTGATTAAGGCGATGAGATCTGACTGAGGATGAGAGTTCACATCAAATGAGTTCAACAAATATTGTGTAGACCATGGAATCTGTCGACCTTTGGCAGTAACAAGATCAGCAAAACAAAATGGAGTAGCAGGGAGAAAGAATTAGACCATACTAAACATGGTGCGAAGCATGCTCAAGAGCAAGAAGATGCCGAAGGAGTTTTGGGCCGAAGTAATGGCATGTGCGGTTTACTTGATAAATCGTTCCCCAACAAGAAGTGTTCATGAGAAGACACCATAAGAAGCATGGAGTGGAAGGAAGCCCAGTATCTGTCACTTAAAAGTGTTTGGAAGCATTGCCTATACCCATGTTCCAGACGAAAGGAGAACAAAGCTCGATGATAAAAGCAAGAAATATGTGTTTGTGGGCTACGACTCAAGCTCCAAAGGGTACAAGCTCTATAACCCAAATAGTAAAAAGATCGTCATAAGTCGCAACGTGGAGTTTGACGAAGAAGACTGATAGGATTGGAGTGTGCAAAAAGACAAATATGATTTTCTTCCTTACTTTGAAGTAGAAGATGAAATGGAACAACCAATAATTGAGGAAAATATTACACCACCTGCCTCACCAACATCGAGGTTGGATGAAACAAGCTCAAATGTGTGGACACCACGACTAAGGAGCATTGAAGAGCTTTATGAGGTAACCAAAAATCATAATGACATTAACCTTTTTTGTCTTTTCGGTGATGTGAGTCTCTAAGCTATCAATAATCAATTAAAAACGTAAAGTAGAGAGACGTCATGGACGAAGAAATCAAGTCTATAACAATGAATGACACGTGGAAACTTAATATAATTCCACGAGGTCACAAAGCAATTAGAGTAAGAAGGGTGTACAAGGCTAAGAAGAATGCAAGAGGAGACGTGAAAAGATACAAAGCAAGATTGGTGGCGAAAGTATATAGTCAAAGACAAGGAATATACTATGATTAGGTATTTGCTCCCGTTGAAAGAAGTAAGCATATTGACACCCTTTATCACTTCATAAGAGAATGCATCAAGAAGAAGGATGTGAAATTTAAGTATGTAATGTCTCAAGATCAAGCCACCGACATTTTCACAAATTCACTAAATTTGGAAACTTTCGTGAAGCTAACGAGTATTCCTGGAGTCACAAATCAAATTTAAACTCTTAAGAATACGTGTTAAAGATATTATTTGAGGAAATATGTTTTCGAATTTTGTAAATTTAAATTATTGAAATTCTAAATATAATTTTATTGCACATTTTTCACCAATTTTAATGTGTTCTAATGACCCTATTTTAATTCCTAATCTATAGATTTTCACCTCAACAAAAGCGACAATTAACTCTCTTTTGCATGCTGCATGTGGACATACGTAACCAGGACTAGAACTTACGATGCTGGTCCACCTCCACCATCAAGTAGGTAAAACAATATATTTTTCAGATATATATTTTGTGGTTTATATTGCATATAGGTACACATGTATCAATGCAGTGCCATATTGATTATTTCTACCAACATATTCATCAACATTATGGTTACTATTAAGTAGCTGTGTCCATTGACAGGTAAGGGATATTAAGAGTCATAGTTAAAAAATGAAACTATTGTACAAAAAATAACTTATTTTATTTTATTAGAACCTCCTAGATTTTTCATGTTTGTAGTTCTAAATATTTATAACTTTTTTCCCTCTATTAAAGCACACACAATCTACAAACAGAGAAAATAATTAAAGATGGGAAATTTTGCAGAGAAAAAACCACATGCTGTGTTGATTCCATATCCAGCTCAAGGCCATATCAATCCATTGTTTAAACTAGCAAAACTTCTTCACCTTAGAGGCTTTCACATAACCTTTGTCAACACCGAATACAATCACAAACGCTTGCTCAAATCAAGGGGTCCACAAGCCTTTGATGGTTTGATAGACTTCACCTTTGAGACTATTCCAGATGGTTTAACTCCAACGGAAGGTGATGGAGATGTTACTCAAGACGTACCTTCTCTTAGTCAATCTATCAGAAAGAATTTCCTTAAACCCTATTGTGAACTTCTTTCTAGACTTGATGAATCTGCCAATGCTGGTCTTATTCCACATGTTACTTGCTTACTTTCTGATTGCTGCATGCCTTTTACTATACAAGCTGCTAAGCAATTTTCACTACCAAATGTTCTCTTTTTTCCAGCAAGTGCATGTGCTTTATTGAATGTTTTGCACTTACGTTCCTTTGTAGAAAAAGGTCTCACACCACTCAAAGGTACTGCTAAATTAACTTTTTTTTCTTAAGCGCGTATATATATACAATTACTGTTACTATTAACTTTGATATTCATGATATGCAGATGAGAGTTATCTAACAAATGGATATTTGGAAACCAAAGTAGACTGGATTCCAGGTTTAAAAAACTTTCGACTAAAGGACATTGTCGCCTTTATAAGGACTACAAATCCAAATGATATCATGTTGGAATTCTTTATTGATATGGCGAATAAAGTTCATAGTGATTCTACTATCATTTTGAATACTTTTTATGAACTCGAGAGTGATGTAATGAATGCTCTATTCTCTATGTTTCCTTCTCTTTACCCCATTGGCCCTTTACCTTTATTGTTAAACCAAACTCCACATAATCATCAATTAGCATCTCTAGGTACCAGTCTTTGGAAAGAAGATATCAAATGTCTTGAGTGGCTTGAATCCAAGGAACCTGGATCTGTTGTGTATGTAAATTTCGGCAGCATCACAGTTATGACTCCAGAGCAACTGTTGGAGTTTGCTTGGGGTTTGGCCAATAGTAAGAAGTCATTTTTGTGGATCATTAGGCCTGATCTTGTAATTGGTGGTTCGGTGGTTTTGTCATCTGAGTTTCAGAATGAAATTTCAGATAGAGGCCTAATAGCAAGTTGGTGTCCACAAGAGAAAGTGTTGAATCACCATTCAATTGGCGGATTCTTGACTCATTGTGGATGGAACTCAACCACGGAAAGTATATGTGCTGGAGTGCCAATGTTGTGTTGGCCGTTTTTTGCCGATCAACCAACAGACAGTAGACTTATTTGCCATGAATGGGAGATTGGAACTGAAATCAATCCAAACGTAAAGAGAGATGAGGTGGAGAAGCTTGTGAATGAGTTGATGGTGGAAGAGAAAGGAAAGAAGATGAGGCAAAAGGCAATGGAGCTGAAGAAGAAAGCTTTGGAGAACACTAGTCCAGGAGGTCGTTCATACATGAACCTAGACAAAGTTATTAAGGAAGTGTTGCTTAAAAAGAATTAGAATTATTTTCTGCCATGCATCATTGTACTACTTTGATTTTCTTCTATTAAATGCACTCCATTGTCAAGTAAAAATGATGCATCCTTTAGAAGTACTAGTTGTGTTTAGGACTTTTAACAGATATCATAAAAGGAACCGCAATTAAAAGAATTAATATGGATGCTTCCAACAAATCAATGGTATAAATTTTATGTTTTCGAAGTTATACCATATTTACGTTTTCTAATTTATACCATACTTATAATGGCATAAATTTCATACAGTGAACCAAAATAATTATAAAAAAAAACAATTTAATATCACATTGACATTATGCTCATATACGAAGGAGCATTGAAGAGCTTTATGAGGTAACCAAAAATCATAATGACATTAACCTTTTTTGTCTTTTCGGTGATTGTGAGTCTCTAAGTTATCAAGAATCGGTTAAAAGCGTAAAGTAGAGAGACATCATGGACGAAGAAATCAAGTCTATAACAAAGAATGACACGTGGAAACTTAATATACTTCCACGAGGACACAAAGCAATTAGAGCAAGAATGGTGTACAAGGCTAAGAAGAATGCAAGAGGAGACTTGGAGAGATACAAAGCAAGATTGGTGGCGAAAGGATATAGTCAAAGACAAGGAATATACTATGATGAGGTATTTGCTCCCGTTGAAAGAAGTAAGCATATTGACACCCGTTATCACTTCATAAGAGAATGCATCAAGAAGAAGAAGGTGAAATTTAAGTATGTAGTGTCTCAAGATCAAGCCACCGACATTTTCACAAATTCACTAAATTTGGAAACTTTCGTGAAGCTAAGGAGTATGCCTGGAGTCAAAAATCAAGTTGAAGGGGGATGTTGAAATATAAACTTGATTTGGGGCTAATTTTATTATTTGGTTATTTGGACTTGGTTGTTTTGGGCTTAAGTAATTTTTTGTGATGTTTGTAGAGAAGTCTCGTAGTATTTGGAGTATCTAGATATTTCTTATTATTGTAATATTTTCTAGAATACTCTTTGGATCTCTACAGTTGAGAACTCTCTAGAATTAATGTGTCTAGAGTTCTCCTTAGAGTACTATAAATAGAGATGTAATCTCACACATTTGTATAAAGCAAAATACAAACTTTTCTCCTCCATAAAGAATTGTCCTACTTATAAAATTTCTATTCAAGTCTCAAATATTCTCATACATTCTCCTAAATATAAAAGGCCTTATTTCCAACACGGACTCCCTCTAACCATACCCTGATTTTCTGCCTACTACGATTCTGATTCATTCTTCTCTTCTTCTTCATTTACCTATATTGCAATGCCCTATGCTTATTTTCAGAGTCCTTTTGCTTTCTCTCTTAACGTCCTTCCTATTTATCTTTCTCTCTCAATTCAAATTTCATTAATCCCTCCTCCCTCCACATTCTTTCATTTTGAAAACCCAAAAAATCAATATCTTAAATAACAAATTGAATAGGAGAAAAGAAATGAATCTAATAAACTAGACGACGGAACCAAGAAGAGTGAAGGAAAAAAAGCATTATGTTGATGACCGTATGCAAAAAGATTAAGTGCTTAAAGAGTTTCCTGGTTCCAGTTTTAGGGTTTCTGGTATTCAGGGGCGAAGCCATTCACTACTGAGGGGGTGCAAGTAAACCCCGAAGTTATTACCTATTATTCTTGTTTCTTAGTAATTTGCACCCCCTGATATTTTTATATTGCAGCTCTTATTTTATTATTGTTTTTTATCTAATATGCTTCTTTATTAAATTGAAGAAAAAGTCTACAATATAAATGCATTTCGTGTCACTAGATTAATTGATATTGAATTATTTTTTTGAATAAACAAAACTTTGATCAATCAAAAACCAAGATTACATGGTGATCACAAGGATCCAACCTACAAAAAGACAAAGGAAACCAAGACACTTAGTACATAATCAAAGTAGCAATATGTTTCCTAATTTGTTTACTAAACCATTCTCTTTACACAATTATATCAACTATCCCATGTAACATACTGAACATGTCAACTCTGGTACCAAAACAAGACTTATTACGATGCTCTCACACACCGTAAACAGTTTATGCAACATCTAACTCGAGCAGCGAAATCCTCCAACCTTTACCTTTGGTTTTAAGGGTCGACTAGATTAGCTTCTCTCGCCAAATTTTAGGTTGATGATGTTGTTGGATCCACCTCAAAACATTACTCCAGACCCACTTAGCCTCATCACACTAAAAAATAAGGTGATCAATGGTTTCCTCTGTTTGGTTGAAGCACCAAATTTTACTGTCAAGCATACCAAACTTACACATTGTAACTTTGTGGATAATTTCCTATGGCAAGCAAGTCAAAGGATAAACATAGATCGCGGCCTCACCAGATTATTATAAAACAAGTGATTCTATCTCTCCATGACATCCTTACACATCTCATCATAAATCTTTCCCATTTGGAATTTTCCTTTATAATTCATAAGGTCCCATAGTTTTTGGTACTTGGAAATATCACTCCTTTGCTCCATGATTTGTTTCGTAATCCAAGCGCTATCATTTTTTGGCAAGACTTCCCTAATATCCACATTTTTCAGAAAATAACTATGAATCCATTTCACCTAGAAACTATCCACTTTGTTACAAATATTCCAAAGCAATTTTAACATTGTTATTTTATTCCAAATAGTGAGGTTAGTGAGACCTAAACCACCTTGCTGCTTCGGCTTACACACCTTATGCAAAGACACTAAGCTTTTCCTAATGATAGTATCTTTTCCAGCCCATAAAAAGGAGCGACAGACAACATCAACCTTTTTAATCACATCTTTGGGAAGAGGAAAAGAAATTATCCAGTAATCACATCTTTGGGAAGAGGAAAAGAAATTATCCAGTAGTTAATAATAGCAAACGAGATACTCTTGATCAACTGAAGGCGACCGACATAACTGAGAAGCTTAGCAGACCAATGTCTGATACGCTTCACAATCCTATCCACAAGAGTAAGATAATTGGAAATAGAAAGCTTTTTAAAAGATAAAGGCACACCTAAATAATTGAAGGGTGGGTATCCCTCTTTAAAACCAGTCAAACTAAGAATTTTATCCTTTGTAGCCACATCAATAGCACCAAAATAAATCTAGCTCCTATTATTATTAATGAGCATACTCATCAATTCGACACAACCAAGATCACCTCTAAAAAGCAGCAGCATATCATCCGCAAAAATGAGTTTGGTAAGTTGCAACTCCTCGCACTTAGCATGATGGTTGAAATTCATGTTCAACTGCATTTTGTGAATACATCTGTTCAAATATTGATTTTAGTTTTTAAAAATTGAAAAGTAAAAAAATAAAATACAATTTAGCTATTTCAGGTTTTTTCTTTTAAAAACTGAAAAATAATGAAGAGTTTTTAAAAATGCATTTGCAAAATATTGTATTAA
This sequence comes from Vicia sativa, assembly GCA_021764765.1. Lineage (NCBI taxonomy): Eukaryota > Viridiplantae > Streptophyta > Magnoliopsida > Fabales > Fabaceae > Vicia > Vicia sativa. Next base: position 220,381,041 of record CM038792.1, read on the forward strand.
AAAAAAAGTTAACTTTTAAATTTTTAAAAACTAACATACAATTTTTAAAAACCTTTTAAAAAAGTCCTTATTCTTACCTTTTTTTTCTTCATATTTTCTTATAAATAAGCATTTTCCTTAAATTAATACCTTAGAAAATATATACAATGAAAATGAAAAGAGGAGAGGGTTGTGTAAATGATAGGAACAACATATCCATCACTAGAGATGCAAAGTAAATATATACAATGAAAATGAAAAGAGGAGAGGGTTGTGTAAATGATAGGAACAACATATCCATCACTAGAGATGCAAAGTAAATATATACAATGAAAATGAAAAGAGGAGAGGGTTGTGTAAATGATAGGAACAACATATCCATCACTAGAGATGCAAAGTAATGGTGATCTTCAATTTTATGCAATGTTGATTTTGGAGATAATCTTGAGTCTTTGTTGAAAAGGACTGATCATTTGGCAGATTCCAAAACGAAAATTATAGCCGATAGACTATAATTAAAAAACTAGATACATTATACGTATAAAAGTCAATTATTTCAATCAACTTGCTACGATTTTCTTCTATATTTTAAATCATTTGATGTGATTGTACTGCGATAAGTGCGGAGTTCTACTAGGATTCAGAAACTTATGGAGGTGGTCCACAACCCTACGATGATATTGTTTGATAACATCTTCTACTTGAATGGGTGAAATTCAATGCAAGTATTTTGTTAGATATTCAACAATGAAGAAAACTTTCCCATTTATCTCAAATTCGTTAACAATATTTTGATTTAGGATAAATTAAAAGAGATTTTGAAAATAAATAATAAATAAAATGATTTTAATATGTTAGGTTGCTTTCAAGGATAATGTGTTTTCTTTCAAATGGCTGTTGGGAAATGCTTACATAAATGAGTGGTGTTATATATATATATATATATATATATATATATATATATATATATATATATTTTATTGATGTGACTAAAAGAGAGAAAATAAAATAATAAAAAATAACAACGGATACAAAATCTTATAAATTATATAGTGTTAGACACCTAAAAGAGTGTCCAAATAACATTTCTCTACGTAAATAGACACTAAACGAAAAAACGTTTAATAACAAGAGAATGTAGTAGAAACCTTATTGATAATTTGTATTTAAATAAATTTTAGCATGGAAAAATTTGTTGATATTTATATATAATATTTATTTAATTTATCTGGACTAAAATCAGATATGTTTTTATGTAATTAATTTGATGAGTTGTATATTTCATTATATAATATAATTTCTGTAGTTTTATTTAGACATACAGTTTTATTCAAATATTTCTCATTCTCATATATTTTGATATGGTATCAAAAGTCTTATTTAAGACCTAGTGGGTCACCTACTATCAAGTTTTCACTATCGAGGCACCCACCATCTATTTCCACCTTCAAATGTCCAGTCTGTGGCATGAGAGAATTTTTAAGAACTTCCACTGTTAGAAATGTCTATTATGGTACGACCTATCCCTAAAAGACCGTCGCCAACCGCCTCTTGACCCACCTCATGCGCAACCACACCACCCGCAAGTGGACCTCACATGTTGTCATATATTCTCGTTTCTGTCGCGCACTCGCTTCTTTGTCCTCATTTCAAATGCTACCCCATATGTTTTACACTCAAGGAAAATCGTGCTAAAGTTTAAAAAACCATTATTTTCTTTTGTTTACGTGATATTTTCTCTCTTTAGATACTTATGTCTACTCCTTAGAGCTTTTCGCCAAGCTACAATGATTTCCTCATATGTGTCAGAATAATCATAACTTTGAATCTATGGCTTTGGTTGCACACACTGACAATTCATCTGTAAACCTCTAGGTTCTTAATTCTAGTGTGTCTGATCAATATGCCAGTAATAAAGGTATATTCACTTTCCTCTCTACCTCTGGTTTCTTACCTACTATAACTTAGGCCAATGGTTCTTAAACCTAATCTGAAACCATTAGTACTATTCAAATTCTACCTTTTTTCTTTGTTACTTATATTCTCTACGTAACTAATTATCCATTTAATTTACTTTTAATCAGTAATTTCTCCCGTTCTCTTGATTGTATTATCACATTTACTAACAGTTATGTTATCCTTCATGACTTGAGTTCAAGACGGACGATTGGCGTCAGATAGGTGTCTCAAGGCATTATTACCTCCATTCACTATCCATTATCTATTATGTCATCCAGGTTTTCTAAAACTACAAAATTTGGTGTCAAGTTTGTCAAGGTATCTAATTTACTCTGAGTCGTGTCAGTTAGGGAAAAAACTCGTCCCTTTTTGCTTTAGTTCACTCTAATGTTTGGGTTACCCTGCATATTGTCTATACTCTTGGGTTTAAGTATTTTGTTACCTTTATTGATGATTTTTAAGATGCACGTGATTATTTTTAATGAAGAATATATCTGAATTATTTTCTATTTTGAAAAATTTTATCAAGAAATAAAAACTCAATTCAATTTCTATTCATACCTTAAGAGGTGATAATGCTCAGGAGTACGTATCCCATCAATTTAAAAAATTTATGTCATGTAATAGTACTCTCCACTAATGTGGACCTCAAACACCTCAACAAAACAAGATAGTCGAACACAAAAATTGACATCTTGTGGAAGCCACTCTGACCCTACTTCTCCATGGTAATGTTCCACTTTGTTTTTTAAGGTATTTTATTCTAAAGGCATGTTAATTTATAAATAGAATGCCTTCATTTATCCTTACAATAATATCTCTCATTCAATCATTTTTCCTTATTCCCCCTTCACCAAACTTCATCACTAGCTCAATCTCATCCTTCTTCGCACCCTTATCTACCTTCCATAATCCTTCTGAAGTAGTATTTTTCCAAATGATCCGAGGCACACTAATCGTTTGAGGTTTTCACCCTGATGGCGAGGGTAAAAACTTTAAACTCATTTTTCCTGTACATTGGATAAAACACGATCTATGAAAACAACCGTAAAAGCACCCATGATAACTACCTTTAAATATAAAGTTAACTAAAGATGGAATGAAAAAAATCAAAGACCCGACAACAAAAAAATCAAGAAATCCACAAGTCTATGAACTTACAAATGCTTGAATGCAAAGTCATAGAAGAATGAACTATATCACACCAGAGTCTTAATTATTGTGATGGTCTCCATGTACCTAGACACAGGAAGCCAAAATATCAAAATAAGTCCCGTCACTTCCTCATACCAAGAAGGGTAGCAGTTATAACAAATATTAATTGAATTCTAAAACAATTCTTTTAGGAAAAACTTTTAAGTTCAAGTGTACGACATCCAGGGTGTGTATCAAAGTTCCTCGAAGGCTGGTACTATTGCAAGTGTCCATGAAAATAAAATCCACACATTGAATCCTCCAACCCATTCTTTTTGGGGCTACAATTCCAATTTGAGACGATGTCTATTTCACATGAATCTGACACACCAAAAGCCATCAAAAAGGAGTGATCCATAAGATGACTCGCCTTAAGAGGCACACCAGATCAAAGATTCTCAACCATCATGGACAGTTAGATACAAATGTCAAACAATCTACAAACAATTGTTCTCAGAATCATGTATCCCCTAAGAATGGATCTAGAGCCTCTAACCTTAAAAAAAATTAAAAGAGCTAACTGCTAATTTTTCTCAAATACACATTAATCAAGAGTACGAATACGCTTGTGAATAAATATTAGATTAAAGGGACAACCAAGAATGTAAAAGACATACTCTGAAGACAACTTTTGTAAGTGGATGTGCCTGATCAAGGCCTTCAACATTGATTTTAGAACCATCTGCCACAGTGACAGAAAGAAAAGAATCATAATAAAACAAGTGAGATAAAAGAGATTTATTACCAGTCATATGATTAAAGGCACCAGAGTCAAGGCCCCAAAGACCAAAGGAAGATGTAGAGACAAAGGCTATAGGATTACCCGACTGAGCAACAAAAGTAGATGATGATTGTTGGTGAGATGCTTTGTATTGAAGGAAATCATTGTAATTAGCAACTATCAGGTTGAACAACGACAACAATCTGTCATTGTCATTGTTGTTCTGTTTCCTTTGTACGACAACTAACTTCAATGTAAATGTAACGATTGCAACAGTTACAATGAATAGCTTGACATCCTCCTCGTCCTATGGTTCATCAATCATAACCATGATAGTGGGAAGCAAGAGCAGATGATTCATTGGGAGATGAAGTAGGAACTAGTCCAAAAGCACAAGGTGTAGCCAAGTGTAACACTTGTTCACTAACGACTTCATGGTTAGGAACGTTGGTTCCTAATAAAATATGATTCTGAACATAATCAAGTTCCGATGGAAGTCCAACAAGTTCCATGACCATGAAGTACTTACTTTATTGTTCAGCATAAGTTGTTGCATCTTTTGTAAAGGGCATTAAGATTGTGAAGTTTTCCTTTAACACATCAAGCTTAGTCATATATCCTTGTATATCCGTATTCTCCAATTTCAAAGAGCGGAGTTTGATGATAACACTGTAAAGATTATAGACATCATTTGAGAAGACTTTCTTAGCCTTTTCCCAAACCACATAGGAAGTGATAAAAGCATGAAATTATGCGGAGATTAGTTGTCATGGAAAACCATAACGCAATGTATAGAGAAGCATCAATGTTTTTCCATTTATCGTGTTTGGTGGCGAGAATAGAACCGACTTTTGTAGTTTAGTGATCCTCATATCTCTAACCTTAAAAAGAAACACAAGTTATGTACAAGTTCGATTGAAAATCAGATCAAAAAGTGTGCAAAAATGCATGTTAATGCATGTTTGATGTATCTTTTTATGATGTTTAAATGAATGAAATGCAAGTGTTTCACTCCATACGCAAATGATAGATATTCAATGCAAATCATACACAAAATGCAATGCAAAACATGTGTTATGTCATACAAGATTCAAATGTGTGATGTGTGTTGGTGTTGTGAATTCATATATGTGAAAATGTGAGGGAAAGTGAGGTTTCTAAACACTTTAATGTTATGAAAGTTGAACACCAACACGTAAACTTGATTCTTCTATTCCATATGAAAATGTATGAACATATAAGGATTCAATTTATATCATAAGTGTGTGTTTAGGTGCATGTATATGTGTTATGTACAACGCAAATGCATCTAAGAATCAAAATGCAAAGCATACTACATTTCGACACAAGTAAGAATGAAAATTATGCCTTAATTCACATGTTTTGATACAACTTAATCAATCTATATGCTCTCTAATACATGATGTAAAATGCACAAGTAAGTGGCTTAAATGAAAAGCAAAACAATTACATAAGTGTATGTGTGTGTTATTTACAATATTCCTTCACACCGACACACTTTAACGTCACAAAAATAGAATCAAATCAAAGAATTTGACAAAACAAATTCAAGAATCGGAATCCACATGGAAAATGCAATCAATTCGACAATTCAATTTCAAAAAAATCTAAAAGTGAAAAATCACTTAAAATAAGTGCTTGATTGAATTAATCACTTACTTGACCTTGAAGTTTGAGTCAAATTGAAGAGTAATTTCTTGTGCTCTTCAAAGAAAATACCAAATCCGCTTCCAATTGATGAAAATAATCGAAATTGAAGTAAAAGTCGGAGGAATCAAGGCTTGATTCATGAAAATTGAAGAAAATGCAAGAGGAAACTCATCCTCTGAAACCGAGCTATATGACAGGAGAAGACGAGGAGGCCGGTCAGAATTATGGCCGGATCGAGCTGTTTGAGGGAGATGGAGGGAGACGCGTGGGAGGCCGAGCAGAGTAGGGAGTAGATCGCGTGGAAGCAGGCCGGAAAAAGAGAAGTCTGGTGCGGAGGCCGGTTCAGAGGGGGTGTACGCGACCTGAAAGGGACCGGTCAAGGGAGGAGACGGTCGATGGCTGGCCAGAAAGGGCGATGGTCACTGGAGCAAGGCTGAGCGCGTGGTGGTTTTCAAGGCGGATCTTGGTTCTTGAGTGAGAGAGGGAAGGCTTCAATTCAAATTTTCTTTGGTTTTGCTCTTGAGAGTTTTAGAGAAAACGATTGTGTGTACTTGAATTTTGGAGGAAAAAATTTATTTATAGTGTGAAAATTTGGGCCTTAGAGTTCCTTGGATCCACAATTAAGTCCAAATCGCGATTATACAAATAATTTTCGTAATTAATTAAAAACAACCCGATCTGTTTAAAATTTGAAGTCAGACTCTAAACGAAAAATGTCTGGAACACGATTTAGTTTGAGTGAGTCAAACGTTCGACTCAATCGGGAGAACGGTCCAGGAGATACGGATTTTTGAAGTTTCAGAACAGTTTTCAGGCGTCTGACACATGCTGAATTTTGTTTGTGCACTTCGGAGAAATTGCCTTGAACGTAGATCTTCTTATCAAAATTTGAACTTGAGTATCTCTGAGATAAATGAAGCCAATTTTTTTTAAAAACTTTTGGCACTAGTACCACATTGTTTCGATAAAAATCGCGCGAGATATGATTTTTTGAAGTTCACGTATCAGATGAAAATTGCTCGGTTCAAATCAAAAATAACTCTGAAGAATAAAAAACCGCTCTTAAATGGCGAGGAATTAGCTCTGGAGTTGGGAATTAAAGTTGGAGAGGATTCCGATACAAAATTTTAGACACCGGCTTTTCTTAGTTTCAATTTTCCATCTAGGAATTACAAAGGTTTTAGTGCACTGAGCGCACGGTAAAACACTAAAATTCAGTTTAATTCACTTGAGAAATCAATTTCTTTGGGGACCTTCTTCACATGATTTTTGTCCGGCTCGTGAACGAAAGTTGTAGATGATAATTTGAGGAACATTCCTGTCAAAAATCATCATAAAATACCCGACGACCTGAGAGATATGCCTTCCGGAGCGCCTGAAATGCACTAAGAACCCAAAATTCAATATTAAGAAATAAGCAGATAAAGTCTTTTCTTGACAAAACGGCCTCCGATCTGAACAGATAAACTGGAGAATAAATTGATATGATTCCAATTCTCATGTAATCAAATCAAAATAGCTTTCTGACCAGAAAATCTTGCGATAGCCCTACGAACCAAGAAATATCGATTTTTGGCTCAAAATGATCTAAGATAGCCGAAATGCACAGTTTCTTCCACAATTTGGGATGCTTTGAACAAGGTAACCATATGAAGAATGCTATGCCTATGTATACATGTATGCCTATGCTAATTCAATTATAAGCCAGAAATCTCAAAATGAAGAGGATAAATTTTGGGGTACAACAAGCTAGCCAAGTTCTACCCACATTACCATGAGGCGACTGTTGAATTTTCAAAGTGTGGTAAGTTTGAAAATGGTGTGCGCTCAAAAATCAAGAAGGCAATTGGGTATCAGCGTATCTTCAAGTTTTCGGGTTTGGTTAATAGCTACAGAATTTTTAAGGAAGATAGTAAGGCTCACTACTAAGTTAGGACTGAGAAGAGAGGTAGACAACAACAGAATCGTGGCAAGCCTTACGATAATCCAAATGATAAAGGCAAATAGAGGGCAGTTGATGGTAAGAGAACCAATGGCGAAAGTACTCCTGCTGATGTCACCTGTTATAGATGTGGGAAGCCAGGTCATCATAGTAATGTGTGTAGTGCGTAAGTGAGGAGGTGTTACCGTTGTGGTACAATTGGACATGAGACAGCTAATTGCAAGCATAAGGCAACTATATGTTTTAACTGCGGAGAGGAGGGGAACATCAACACTCAGTGTCAGAAGCCGAAGAAAGCTGGTGGAAAAGTGTTTGTTGTGGGTGGAACTCAGACATCTAGTGGAGATCGTTTAATCCAAGGTATCAACTTCATTAATAGTATTCCTGTAATGACTATTATTGATATTGATGATACTCATTGTTTTATTACTGCTCAATGTGTGGAAAGGTTGGGTCTTGTGCTATCCCCTATGAAAGGAAAGATGGTTATCAATACTCCAGCTAAGGGATCAGTGACTACTTCTCGTGTTTGTTCGAGGTGTCCTTTGTCGATCTTCGAGAGAGACTTTGTGGTAGATTTAATTTGCTTACCTCTGAGTGGACTTGACGTGATTTTGGGTATGAACTGGTTGGAATACAACAACATTCATATTAACTGCTATAACAAATTTGTACAGTTTTCTAGTCCTAACGATGATGGAGAAGCTAAATTCTTATCTGCTAGACAGTTGAATGAATTTGTGAGAGATGAAGCGTTGGCGTTTTCATTAATGGCGTCCTTATCCGTAGAGAATTTGACTGATATTAACGTGTTGCAGGTGGTGTGCGAATTTCTTGAAGTTTTCCCCGATGATGTAATAGATGTGCCACCAGAGAGAGAGGTGGAGTTTTCAATTGATCTTGTTTTGAGTACCAAACCTGTTTCTAATGCACCCTATCGAATGTCAGAATTTGAATTAGCATAATTGAAGAAAGAACTAGAAGAATTACTGGAAAATAAGTTCGTCAGACCAAGTGTATCGCCTTGGGGAGCCCTAGTGTTGCTTGTGAAAAAAAAGGATGGTAGTATGAGACTGTGCGTCAATTACCGCTAGCTGAATAAGGTGACGATAAAAAAATCCACTTCCGAGAATAGATGATTTGATGGATCAGTTGGAAGGTGCAAGACTATTTAGTAAGATTGATTTGACAGCGGGTTATCACGAGATTCGAGTAAAAAATGATGATATTCAGAAGACAGCTGTCAGGACTCGATATGGGCATTATGAGTATACAGTGATGCCTTTCGGTGTTACTAATGCACCGAGAGTATTTATGGAGTATATGAATCATATATTTCACTCATACTTAGATCGATTTGTAGTCGTACTCATTGATGATATCTTAATATATTCCAAATCAGAAGAGGAGCATTCCGAACATCTTTTTATTGTGTTGCTGTCGACCACGACTATCGAAAAATAATTTTGATAATATATCGACACAAAAAAATGAAAATGAAGACACCACCGAAATTTATTTATTCCAAGAAGGAAAGGGGAAATATCGAATAAAACCCACAAAATAAAGAATAAGACGGTCTACGAGATTAAGAGATGCAGGTTCAGGAGTCGGTTATGCAAGGGGAAGGTATTAGCACCCCTCAAATCCATCGTACTCGATGGCACCCATTTAGTTCAAAGTGTGTTTGTGTGTTAGTGTAAAATTTTACGATCTGCTAAGTTAGAAAAGAAAAAGAAAGAGAGAAGAAATGTTTTTATTATTTTTGCTCGCCTTTGGTCATAAGACTTAGTGCATATGTACTCCCCCGTGCAATGGGAAAGTCAGAGCGTCGTAGTTCGGCTAGAAAATAATTGTTTGTTGATTAATTTTAAATGAAAAGACAAGTTGTCATTTTTAAAGCAGAAGACTCGTCTAACGCCCGCAAGGTGTGATAAAGAATAAGGGACTATGCACCAACATGAGGGAGGGTATGAGAACGCCTCTAGTATTCAAGTGGAGAAGTCGAAAACCTTGGGAATAAATGAAAGAACATCTCAATTATAAATGAATCATGTCTACTCTTGAAAAGAGTTTAAAGATAAAAGGTGCTTGGACGCACAATAAAAGTTTGGATGAGTTAAGATTGATTTTAAGTTGGGGATGACAAGTATCGAAATATTAGGCTATCATCTAATAATTCGAACACTAGAAATTGGCGAGTGAGCTCAACCAATCATCTCTCATCCCAAAAAAAATTATTATGAAACAAGTGCTTCGAGTGAGATAAAATATTTAAATTATTGGACTATCATCCAACAATCTAAAGACCTTAAATTCAATTAAGTCGTCGGGCTATCATCCAATAATTTAAACGAATGTCACTCAACTATTTTAATACAGACAGAAGTATTTAGTCTATTGGGCTATCATCCAACAATCTAAAGACTTCCAATTCAATTAAACCGTCGGGCTATCATCCAACAATTTAATTGAATACCGCTCTAGCTTTTTGACACGGATAGAAGTTTTATCTTATTGGGCTATCATCCAACAATCTAAAGACTTCAAATTTGTTTAAACCATTAGGCTACCATCTAACAATTTAAACAAATTTCATCCAAGTTTATTATGAAAAACATTTTGAAAACAACTCGACGTTGGATCGAGGTTTGAGAAGAAGACTCGACGTTGGATCGAGGTTTGAGAAGAAGACTCGACGTTGGATCGAGTTTTATTGAAAGTGTTTTAAATGCTTGGTGAATGGAGAAAGAATCAGGTTATGATCAATCAAGCCCAAAAGACTTGATCAATCTCGAGAGAATAACCAAACCTATTCCCTACTATGGAACCCTAATGGAGATGAGAAGAGGATCGAAATAATTGTGAATAACAAATAAAATCGACAAAGCCCATACAAGGTGGCCAACCTAAGTATAAAACAATTAAATGACATGTGTACTAGCAAAGTGGGCTAGTTTACTATAACGACTAATTGGAACAATTAATCGAAATAGGCTCACTATAAGAAGGCCCAGGATCAAGCGTACATGTGTGCATGTGTGGTCATCGCAACACTTCGTAGCTTTGTCGACTTACGGGTTTAAAAATGATTTACAATTAGTGACAGTTAAATTAAAATAAAATAAATGTGAACTAGATAATTATTACAAGATTTGTTTTTTGGGAGAGGGGTACATCAATTACAAATGGGTATTTAAACGATAAAATAGAAAAGCGGTAAATTAATTACAACGCAATAAGGGGATTGTGATACTTTTTTCCGAATGGGGATAAATTAAAATTAAACAGAAAACAATAAATTAATTATGTTAAAAGCATACAAACAGAAACTAAATGCGGAGAAACTTAAACATCGACTATTGACCATTTATATTTTAATAGATTAGAATAGATTACAGAAATTAATTCTAAGAAATTTGCTATACGAAGAAGATTAGTATAATATAATTCGAACTTATTTACGAATGAATATGATAAAGAATAATAATAAAAGAAATATGTATATAATATTTACAATACTACGTATAATAATAAACATGCTATGTATAATCATATTTATTGTATAAAAATAAAATACTAAGTATTTTATATACACATTACTAAATACTAAATATTATCATAAATATAAATAAACAGCATATGTAAAAAAATGTATATAAATGCAACAGTATAGAATGTATTCTTGGACAATTCTTGAATGCCTTCACAAGTAGCAAACTAGTTAGTCGCATAAATTAATAAAATCTGGAAAAAAAAATGAAATTAATGTACATGAATCGGGAATTAGACACGTCTTTTATGTTCAAATTCGAAACAAAGAGAAACAAACTAGCTACCCCATAAGTTTCTAGGTTAGATCGAACACGTTTAAACGTGACATTATCATTAAACCTTCATCGAAACAAAACAAATAAATGCCAATTAGCACTTCAATTGAAATAAAAAAGATAATAACACAAAACGAGGTGTCCCAACATATTTCTCGGTTAGATTTACGCGCGAGTAATGCGGTATTATCATTAAACAGTCATTGAAACTATTCTTGAATATTATTCACACAAACTATAATCGAAATTAAAATGAAAACAAGATGATATCCTAATGGTTTCTCGGTTAAATCGTATGCGAATAAATGCGACATCGATATCAAACCTTCATCGCAACCGATATATATAGAATCTTCTTATCAATTACTCATCATAAATCAAACCGAATACTCCAAATGTATGTGTCTATACGTTTTTCGAAACCAAATTAAATTCGAGCTTCGAAATCGCAAGACAATGGAAAATGTGATAATCTGCACTTATAGTTTTCTTGGTTAGATGTACACGCGAATTTACACGGCATCATCATTTAGCCTTCATCGAAACAAAAGTGGGATTCTTATCAGCAATTCAAAAGAAAACAAAATAACATGGCTTCCCATGACAGTTTCTCGGCCAGATCGCGCACAATTAAATGCGACATCATTGTTAACCATCATCGGAACCGAAAAACATGGATATCAACACTTTAGCAACACAGAATCTAAAGTCCAAACTGTTTTTGGCGATCTGCAACATTAACCTTATAAATGGATACATAACCTATCACAATCGAAATCAAGACCAAAACAAAAAGTTGTACGCTACCAGGATACTAATACGAGTTTGTTCAACAACATGATGATTCAAACAAGCTAAAGAGGTTGAAGATTTACCGAACTGTGTCGAAAACTGAAGCTGTCGCGGGATGTCGATGTTGTTCACCGTGAGCTTGCTGCTGATGTTGTTGATGTTGCTGCTGTTGATGAGGACGAGAAGCAGCAGGAGGCGGCTTGTTGGAAGCAGAATGACAGAAGTTATTTTGGAACAATGATGATGGTGGTGCTCTGAATGCCGGATCGAAAGTTTGGAGGTTGTGAGGCTGTGAGAGACGGAGGGAGCTTCGGTGAGTTAGCTCACGGTGGAGGGGGACAGAACGGAAGTGTGGAATGGAAGGAAGATGGAGTGAAATTTGCAGTGAGGGTTGGAACGAAGTAGATGGAAGAACGAATGACAGTGTTACAGGGCGAGGTTACGGTGAATGAGAGGAAGCAGGGGTGAACAGAGAGTGTTGGTTGTGATTGTTGTGAGAAGACGGTGAGTGTATGGAAGTAACGTGGGATTCAGATGGAGTTGTTGTTTTGGAAGAATATGCTGGTCGCGGAAGAGTGTTTATGAGGTGAGGCACGACGGCGTATGGAGACATGGTGACAGATTGAAGAGAGGAAAACAGAGGTGTCGTTGTTCTGTGAGAAGAAAACTGCCTTCGGGATATTGTTGGGCGGAAGGCGAGTTTGGTTGAGAAGAAGCTGAGAGGAGCAGAGGTCTCGCGATGGGGAGGAAAACGGAAGGTGTTGAAAGAAATAGAAGTGTCACGGTGAGAAGAGTGGATGTAGGTTGTCGGAAGTTAGCGGCGGAGGGGTGGTTCTTCCGATTTGGGTTTGATGAAGAGAAAAGGTTGAAGATGAAGGAATTTCTTTCCTTTTCTTTGCGATTTTTTTATATTTGGTTTCTGTTTCTTTTTGTAGCCTCTGTTCCTCTTTTTCAATCCGCCTCCGTTTATTTTTCTCTTTCTTGTAACAGTAACGTACAAATATATATATAAAGGAAATATGGTTTTCAATTTTTATTGTAATGTCAAAAATGCCCTTTTCATAAAATGGGCCTCAAAAATGGATCTGGTAAAAATTAACAAGCCCAATAGTATTTTTGTTTGATTTTTATGAGATAAAAATTGAACATTTAAAATTGTCAAAAATGGTAAAAGTTCGGACAATAAATTATCCGAAAAAATAAAATGAGTACATTAAAATAAACTACGGATCTCGAAGATTAAAGAAAAATTATCTAAATGGTTAAAATCGAAATAAAATGATAATAAAGAATACCCGGCTTTAAAACACTTACAGTTAAAAACAAGTCTTTAAACTGTATCGAAAAATTAGGAAAAACATATTTTTATGATTTACGCGATACGTAAATTTATAAAACAGTGAGTAAAAGATGAAACTTGAAATATTTTCCCCGCTGATTTTCGCACATTGTCGAATCGCTTTTAACAGTCTGTTTATAAAACCGAAATATCGATATCATTGACATATAAATAATTTTAAAACAATGCAATAAACATGCAAAGAGGTAAAAATGAATGAAGTAAGATAACGGGTATTTTATTCATAAAAATTATGCGAATATCGATTTAGACTGACTTTTGATCAGTTTAAATACGACAAAATGTTGCATATGCAATGAGTGAATGACTGTTTTTTTAATATAAATACAATGCAAGTAGAAAAATAGCAGGGTAAAATTTGGGGTGCAACAGTTGCAAGTGCTAAAAGAGAAGAAGTTATATGCAAAGTTGTCAAAGTTTGAATTTTGGTTGGAAATGGTTAGTTTCCTTGGTCATGTTATCTCAGGTGGTGGAATTGATGTAGATCCATCTAAGGTAGATGCAGTGTTACAGTGGGAAACTCCGAAGTCAGTTACAGAGATTATGAGCTTCTTGGGGCTGGCGGGTTATTATAGGAGATTCATTGAATGGTTTTCTAAATCATCACTACCGCTGACTCAGTTAACTTGTAAAGGAAAGGAGTTTGTGTGGGACGTTCAATGTGAAGAGAGTTTTATCGAATTAAAGAAGAGATTGACGACGGCTCCGATCTTAATTTTACCAAAACCTGATGAACGGTTTGTGGTGTATTGTGATGCTTCTAAATTGGGTTTATGTGGAGTGCTTATGCAGGATGATAAAGTAGTAGCTTATGCGACGAGGCAATTGAGGACTCATGAGAGGAATTACCCCACTCACTATCTAGAATTGGCAGCAGTGGTATTTGTGCAAAAATTTGGAGGCATTATCTTTAAGGCTCCAGATTTGAAGTATTTAGTGACCGCAGGAGCTTGAAATATTTGTTCGATCAGAAAGAGTTGAATATGAGGTAGCAAAGTTGGATATAATTGTTAAAGGACTACGATTTTGGCTTGAATTACCACCCTGGTAAAGCTAATGTCGTGGTAGATGCTTTGAGTAGGATGTCACTACAAATGTCTGCAATAATGGTCTGAGAATTGGACTTAATTGAATAGTTTAGGGACACGTGTTTAGTGTGTGAAAAGACACCGCAAAGTTTGAAGTTGGGGATGCTGAGAATTCATAATGCCTTCCTAGGTAAAATTAAATAAGCTCATAAGTTAGATGTGAAGTTCGTAGATTAAATTGTCAGGAATAATCAATCGGAATATGATGACTTTAAGATAAACAACCAAGGTGTGTTGAGGTTTTGAGGCAAAATTTGTATTCCTGACGATGTTGAGATGAAAAAGATGATTATGGAAGAAGGCCATAGGAGTGGCTTGAGTATTCATTCAGGAGCTACTAAGATGTACATCAATTTGAAGAAATTATTTTGGTTGCCTAGATTGAAACGGGATGTAGCACAGTTCGTGTACGTGTGTTTGACTTGTCAGAAATCGAAAGTCGAACATCAGAGACCGAAAGGATTATTAGAACTGTTGGAAGTTCCGGAATGGAAATGGGATAATATATCCATGGACTTTGTGATGGGATTACCTACTACTTAAAGAGGACATGATACAATCTGGGTGATCGTTGATAGACTAACAGAATCAGTTCATTTCATTACGATTAGTATCAACTTTCCTGTTCTGAAGTTGGTGGAGATTTACCTCCGAGTAATTGTGAAGCTGGATGGTGTTCTATCAAGTATTGGGTCGGATAGAGACCCAAGATTTACATCTGATTTCTAGAAGAGTTTACAGGATGTGTTGGGTTCGAAGTTGAAGTTGAGTTCAACATGTCACCCACAAACAAATGGTCAAATAGAGATGACTATTTAGACATTGCAGTATTTATTGAGAGCTTGTGTTCTTGATCAGGGAGGTGCATGGGATAGTCATTTTTCGTTGATTGAGTTCACTTATAATAATAGTTTTCATTATAGCATTGGCATGGCACCATTCGAGGTGTTGTATGGTCGGAGGTGCAGAACACCCTTGTGTTGGTACGAAACTGGTGAAAGCGTAGCACTTGGACCGTAAATGGTGCAAGAACCTACAAAGAAGGTGAAATTGATCCGGGAGAGGATGAAGACTTCTCAAAGTAGGAATAAAATTTATCATAACAATAGAAGAAAGGAACTTGATTTTCAAGAAGGAGACCATGTGTTCCTAATAGTATCCCCGATAACTGGTGTGAGACGGGAATTGAAAGCTAAAAAGTTGACTCCTCGATTTATTGGTCCGTACTAGATTTTGAAGAAAGTAAGACCGTCACATATAGAGTCTCCTCGCCACGTAACCCTTCCAATTTTCATGATGTGTTCCATGTGTCGCAACTCCGAAAGTATAACCCAGATCCGTCGCATGAGATTCTGATGGATGATATACAAGTGCGAGATGACCTTACCATTGAAACTTCACCTGTGAGGATTGCAGGTCGCGAGATAAAGAAGCTGAGGGGCAAGGAGATTGCTCTTATGAAAGTAGTTTGGAAAGGTGTTACTGGCTAGAACGTGACGTGGGAGTTAGAAAGCAAGATGCAAGAGGCTTATCCAGAGTTATTTGTATCAGACTATTTTCGAGGACGAAAATCCTTTAAGTGGGGGAGAGTTGTAACACCCCGATTCAATTTAGATTATTTTTATTCAATAATGTGATGCGTTTATTTGTATTGAAGAGTCTTAAGAATGTGTTAGGATGCAAATAGTAGAAATTAGAAGTTGAAGTGTTGTGAGAATATTGATAATATTAGCATTATTATTATCATTGTGATTATTATTTCTATTTTTATTATTATAGATAGAATAATATTTATAATATTAGTAGTTAATTATTTAAATAGATAAGGGTGGTATGGTAATGTTGTATGACTTTAGTGAGGATATGATGAGAATAACCATATTAGACGTCCAAGGGGTAAAATTGGACTTAAGATAAAATTGGGACTTAGGTATTATCATAAGCTTCGAATCAAGGTAAGGGGGTGAATGGATTCTTTAATTGGTGATCATATCATGAGAGGGTAGTGAGGGTTCCTTTCCCTCTTAAGAATTGTTTAATCATATGATTTATTTTGTTGAATTGATTTTGGTATATGAACATGTGATCATGTATGCAATTGTGATGTTATGTTGTTGTTACTGTGATGCTTCCATTGTTATGGTGATTTTGTGTGAAACAACAAACTAGGAATTAGGTAATAGAGACTTGTGATTAAGGGCTTTGGTGACAAATTGTAACCTGTAATTGATGCATAATAAGTAGTGCAGCATAATCCAATGAAAAGTGTTGAAATTATGTGTTTAGAGCATGTTTTAGGACATGTAATATGATGCAAATTGCATAAAATTGGACTGGTATAGTGCAGAAATCGCAATAGGAAATTCCTGATCGCGTAGGATCGTTGAGCGATTCAGGGAGCATCACCGAGCGGCGATTGTTTTGCCAGGCCAGTCAAGGAGAGAGAGGATGAATAGATTTTTGGATGGTCCTTGGAGGGTCTCTCCGCGTGGTCATCAGGCGAGTGGTGACGCGAGAGCAGCGTCGCCAGGCGACACAAGGGATCCGCTGGGCGAAGGATGGCAGGCACAAAGAGTTATTTTGGACTTTTGTAAAATGATCGTAAATTTAATTTTAGGGATCTAATTGGTGTACCGTTCAAAAAAGTAGGTAACCATTACTAAGAACCTTGTATTGAAATAGGAAATAGAGGAATAGAGTCATAAAAGTTAAGGCTTGGAATAAGAATATGTTCGATTACTCTTATCGGAATCTAATTGATGTGTTGTTAATTATGATTGTTTGCTTTTGATGTTTATGGCGTCAATGAATTTGATGGTGATGATGTGATTTACCTAAAATTGGCATAGTGACGAAGGCTTTTGCATTGCGTGTTATATAATTATGTTGTTGCACGACGATATGGCATTGCATTTGGTGACGAGAGCTTAATGCTCTATATGATGACGAGGGCTTAATGCTATGTATGGTGACGAGGGATTAATGCTCTGGAATGCCTAAATGAATTTGTGACGAAGGCTTATGCCTTGATGGTACCGCATGCATTACATTGCATTAGAATTCATGATGTTGCTTAAATGTAAATTATTAATGAGAAATAAGGGCGATTAATGTGTGGTGATGTATTTGATGTGTTGTGATTTTGTTGCGTGAGTTAACTACTCCTTAGAATGTATCTTTCACCATATAATTATTGTATGAAATTCGCACCCCTTTTGTGTTGTCGCGCCTGTGCTTCTTCGGAAGTACAAATAACCCGGTACAAGAGTAGTGCTCCGAGAGAGTGTTACATGACTGAGTCTTAGGAGTCACTCTGATACGTAACACGGGATTCAGGAATTTGTTATGTCTTTAATTTGTTTTGTTGTTACGAATATTACTTTAAGAATTTTGTTGAACCACGTACTTTGTGGAGTTTGATTTGATGTTGAGGCTAGAAAGCCATGAAGACTGGATTAAGTTGTTTTCCGCTGCATGAATACTTATTTTGAAATAAAGTATTTTTGGAACTTTATGAGGATTTTGAAAACCATGTGACATCCCATTTTATGGATCACTATGATAATTGTCGTGTATTTTACTATATTTATTAGTATTGGGAAATGGCGTGTTACATTAGGACAACTTGCTATAATACTATATTGATATTCAATTAGTCATAACTGTAATTGATATTATTTCATATTATATATTACTTACTAGTAAGATACCCGTGCTTCCGCACAGATGAATTTATTTTAATATTAATGAAATAAATTTTTTAGATATACATATGAAAAATTCATTTTTATTGAGAAAGTATAATGAAAATAATGAAAAAATAATATTACAACAAATAACATGATTATACAAAATATAATGGTAAATGTGACAAAGAATGTATTTAAATACACATGTGAATTCAATTGAAGAGAAAAGAGATAGTGCACTGACAATATAAATTTTTACACTGTCAGTCAATGACAACCATGCATTCCGCCAAGTCATACTATAAATTTTAAATAACTTATATAATTTGGCATTTTAAAGTATTCTGATTGGTTGTCTGTGTAATAATTTTTTATATTGACAATGCATTACCATTAAACTCTAAATTGAATTACATAATTGTAAAATAAACAATTAATATATAAACTCAATTGTATTAAATAATTAAAAAAAACTTGTGACATGGAGAAAGAAATTTTTTTTGACATTTGAAAATAAGAGTTTTGTCTTCAAATAATGATAATAATTTGATAGTGACCCGTAAGATAAAAAATTAATTGTGTGAATGACTATGTATTATTTTTTAATTTGATAAAATACATTTGTAACAAACAACTAGTCGGAGACCCGTGCTCTCGCACGGATAAATTTATTTTAATATTGGCGAAATAATTTTTTTAAATATGCATATGAAAAACTCATATTTATAGGAAAAATACAATGAAAAATAATGAAATCAAAATATTATAATAAATAATATGATTAGACAAAATATAATGATAATAATTTGATAGTGACTCGTTAGATAAAATGTCAGTTGCATGAATGAATATATAGTATTATTATATTTGACAAATTAAATGTTTGATTTTATTAAAGTTAAAAAAATAAATTAATTAGTATTTATAGAGATAATAAACAAATAGAATAAAATATGCCTTAAGTACAAAAAAAATTAATATATTTGCCAGATGATGAACAATGGTACATCATCTAATATACATAATCTTAAATGAATATTGTTCACATGATAATTATATTATTCCATTTGAAAAGAAAGCATGAGTTTTTATAGGATTCATCTAATATTACAAATATTTTCGAATATCATCTAATTATAAAATATTTAAAAATATTTTTTTGATTAAAATAAAAAAAGTAAAAGGGTGATAGTGACCCGTGAAAATAGTACATTTGAGGGATTCTAATTTTCTCATTCATCAAATATTTATTTAAATATAAGTCAAGATAATTGTTGTCAAATTATTTACATGAGTTTATTCTATTTGTTTCTAACATTTATTTTATATTTATTTTAATTTAAAGTGATAATGATTTCTTATTGAAAGTGATAATAATTCTTTAATTCTTTAATATTTAAAATTATATACATCTCTTATATTATTGTAATTGAGTGGAAAAATAGGGTCACAACGCATAAAAAATAAATCCAAAAGGATATAATTAAATAAATTATTTATTTAATTCAATAATAATAGTTATTTAACTATAAATATATAATTAAATAATAGAGGATTTAAGCTCTTTAACATATAAAGTATATTAAAGTCATGTAAGTGGAAGGAGTATAAAAAATAACATATATGTTACTCCTTCTAAGAGATTTTTTTGAATTTTAAAAAAGGAAAGAGAGAGGGAAAACATTGCAAATATGATGAAGTTGACACTTGGCAAAAGTTTTAATTTTTATTGGTCAATGGAAAAATGATAAGGTTATTTTGTTAATTACTATTTTATCCAATGTGTAATGTAATTTATTTTTTAGGCAAAGATATTTTAGTCAGTTTGGTCAATCTAGTAGTAAATGCTTTATAGTTAATAGTTAATTAGAATAGATTAAATATGTCCTAAATATAAATTATATATATATATATATATATATATATATATATATATATATATATATATATATATATATATATATATATTTTCTATTATATATTATATATTATATATTATATATTACTAATATGCATATAAATTTACACGCATATAAAATTTTAACAATTCATAACCTGAGATAGATAGACAATGTGAAAAATATAAGTAGCAATGAGACACTTAATGTAACACATCAACATACCTAACTGTGTTAAGTACCTTAGGGACTAAATTTTTAACATTCTATTAAGTAGTGGACTATTTAGAAATATTTATAAAATAGACACACTCATGGAAGAAATAACCTCATCAACTTTGGGAGACCAACTTAAAATCATTATAATAGAAGTTGATACATTACAAGTTCGTCAGATACCAAATTGAAGTTTAACTCTACCTTATTCTTACTTATACTTATTTTTCTCTCCAAAAAGGAACAACAAACTCTCTTGTGAAGGTTGCATGTGAACGGGATCTGGAACTTACGATGCTGTCCATATATTTTTCGGATATCGTGGCTAATGTAAAAAATTATATGCCAAATTGATTGGTCAAACCAACATATTCCACGGTATTATAATGAGTACAAAGTAGGTAGGTCCATTGACAAGAAGGAGATATTAAGGGATGCAGTTTTAAGTAATGGTTCACAATTGAAATGATAGTCAAATAAATAACTTGTTTCCTTTTATTACAACCTCCTAGATTTTTTCTTGTTTGTATTTTTTTCAGTATTTATCAATTCTCCCTATTAAGGCATATGCTTATCACATGATTTTCAGCCAAATATCTTGTACACACAACATATAAACAGTGAACATCATCAAAGATGAGTACTTTTTCTGACAATAAAATGCCACATGCTGTGTTGATTCCATACCCAGCTCAAGGCCATATCAATCCATTGTTGAAACTAGCTAAACTTCTTCACCTTAGAGGCTTTCACATAACTTTTGTCAACACTGAATACAACCACAAACGCTTGCTTAAATCAAGAGGTTCTAATGCCTTTGATGGTTTCACTGATTTTACCTTTGAGACTATTCCAGATGGTTTAATTCCAATGGATGGTGATGATGGTGATGTTACTCAAGACGTGCCTTCTCTTAGTCAATCTATCAGAAAGAATTTCTATAAACCCTATTGTGAACTTCTTTCTAGACTTGATGAATCTGCCAATGCTGGTCTTATTCCACATGTTACTTGCTTACTTTCTGATTGTTGCATGGCTTTTACTATACAAGCTGCTAAACAATTTTCACTACCAAATGTTCTCTTTTTTCCATCAAGTGCATGTACTTTATTGTGTATTTTGCACTTACGTTCCTTTGTAGAAAAAGGTCTCACACCACTCAAAGGTACTGCTAAATTAAGTTTTTTCTTAAGAGCATAATATGTGCATATATACAATTACTGTTACTATTATTATGAATGTTGAACTTCAAACTATTAACTTTGATATTCATGATATGCAGATGAGAGTTATCTAACAAATGGATATTTGGAAACTAAAGTAGACTGGATTCCAGGTTTAGAAAACTTTCGGTTGAAAGACTTTATCGACTATATCCGGACAACAAATCCAAATGATATCATGTTAGAATTCTTTATTGATATGGCAGATAGAGTTCATAAAGATTCTACTATCATTTTGAATACTTTCGTTGAACTTGAGAATGATATAATAAATGTCTTAACCTCTATGTTTCCTTCTCTTTACCCCATTGGCCCTTTACCTTCATTGTTAAACCAAACTCCATCTAATCACCAATTAGCATCTCTAGATTCCAATCTTTGGAAAGAAGATACCAAGTGTCTTGAATGGCTTGAATCAAAGGAACCTGAATCTGTTGTTTATGTGAATTTTGGAAGCATCACAGTTATGACTCTAGAACAACTGTTGGAATTTGCTTGGGGTTTGGCCAATAGCAAGAAACCCTTTTTGTGGATCATTAGGC
Organism: Vicia sativa; assembly: GCA_021764765.1. NCBI lineage: Eukaryota > Viridiplantae > Streptophyta > Magnoliopsida > Fabales > Fabaceae > Vicia > Vicia sativa. The sequence continues at coordinate 220,403,145 of CM038792.1, forward strand.
CTGATCTAGTAATTGGTGGCTCGGTGGTTTTGTCATCTGAGTTTGTCAATGAAATTTCAGATAGAGGCCTAATAGCAAGTTGGTGTCCACAAGAGAAAGTGTTGAACCATCCTTCAATTGGCGGATTCTTGAGTCACTGCGGATGGAACTCTACCACAGAAAGTATATGTGCTGGAGTGCCAATGTTGTGTTGGCCGTTTTTTGCTGATCAGCCAACAAATAGTAGATTTATTTGCCATGAATGGGAAACTGGAATGGAAATCGATCCAAACGTGAAGAGAGATGAGGTGGAGAAGGTTGTGAATGAATTGATGGTGGGAGAAAAAGGAAAGAAGATGAGGCAAAAGGCAATGGAATTGAAGAAGAAGGCTTTGGAGAACACTAGTCCAGGAGGTTGCTCATACATGAACTTAGACAAAGTTATTAAGGAAGTGTTGCTTAAACAGAACTAGAACTATTTTCAGCAATATGGCGCTGTACTTCCTCATTGATTTTCTTCTATTTAATGTACTTTGTTGTCAAGCAAAAACGATTTATATTTTTGAATTATTTTCGGCAAATTCAGCATTGAACTACTTTGATTTTCTTCTATTTAATGTAATCCATTGTCAAACAAAAAGGATGCATATTTTAGAAGTACTACTTGTATCTAGATCGGTTGGTTCATGGTTTGGAAAAATTTTCCACCGAAAAGATTACTGGGTTGAGTCGCGGATCAGTTCGCTCTCTTTAAGACGTTTCACAATATTGTCCAAAATTATGCAAAGCAATTGAACAACCGCGCCGCCTCCAAGATAAAACAACTCAGTTCTATACTGTACGATTACTACTTGCACGATAGATAATCGGTTTAGAAATACACCCTCTAATGGTACTATATGACCATTTGAATATGGTATAAATATCACGGTAGTATCGGGTATAACCACCAATCTCAATAATTTCTCAAACCAAGAGAAAATTCAATTATTTTTCAAAGAAAATTCAGTAATGGTCATTCAACCACTCAAAATGATTTCTCAAATAAAGAAAAATTTCAAATAATTCTGTAAAGAGAATCCAAATAATTATACTAGATAATTTTCTCAACTCAAACGAGGAGGAATTAATATTATTCTCAAAAGTGAATTCAAGAAAGTACTTGGGAAATTCAACGAGTAGAAAGAAAGAAGAAGTTGGCGCTTCGACAATTCAAAGCCGTAGAGTTATGAGAGTGAGGAAAGAAAAACTAGTAAAATAGTTTTTGGTGTAATTTAGAATAAAACATGTTAACTTCTTGTATAGAGAAGTAAGTTAGTAATATTTCTCACATGAGCAATATGAGATTAAATGGTTTTTTCAATCACAAAAATAATTCTAACAATGTGGGACTAAGAAAATTTTAAATTCAATATATTGGAACAAACACATGTTCCAACAAGATCTTTTAGAAATCAAAAACTTAACCACACTAAAAAAATTGAAATGTTTTCGACAAATCAAGAACGAAAATGAACCAATTTAATCATGTTCATAAAATATCCTTGCCCTCAATAATGTTTATTTCTTCAAACTGCACTGCTGCAAATCTTGAATCACTTGAACTCGTGAGGTGTTAAGAGATTACTGATGAGGAAGTACAGCTTGTTAGTCAATTTCCCCGACTGTGTGTAGTTTACGTTATGCAAGTGTTTGGAAATCTCAAATGATGGATTAAAGCCACATGTTGGATCATTCAAGTTGGATTTCTTGGGCATTGAAGATTGTCCTCAAGCTTCTGAAAGAGGTTTCCACGGAGTTGCAAAGTTTTTGTCTTTCAGGCAAGTATATTGAATGTACTTAACGGCCTATTGGTTTTTACGGACAAGGTGAAGAAGTTAAGGGCCAGGCTCTGACTATCCATAATGATGCTCTATATTTATATGTTTTTGTATATGACACTTATAATTATGCTCTTATATTTAATTTGTACATCCTTTTACCATATTTTATACTTTTAGGTAAGTTTACATCATATCATATTAATACACCAAGTCTTTTTTTTGTAATATGTAACCCTACTTTATGGGAGTCAAACTCCTTGACACGACATTTATATTGGTTCAAAAAATGTCGAATCCCACGTCATATAATATATGGTCCGAACACGTTCTTATAATTTGGGCAAATCATTATCCTACAAGGTATTTTTATACGGTTGAATTAGACTCAACCACTAATTTTTAACATGGTATTATGAGTCTTGTTTAAGATCTGATATGCCACTTTCTATCAAGTTTTCGCAATCAGATCATCCACCAATTATATCCACGATCCAGATGTCCAATCATGGAAGTGAGGAAGTGAGCTTAGAGTCTCACACCATACAATATATGACATGAACTTGCCTTTATAAGTAGGGACAATCATCCCCTTACAAGTTGGTTTTGAGAGGTTGAGTTAAGTCGAACCACATCTTTTAACACTTATATCAAATTCGATAAGCCAACAGATGTTCTGGTGTACAATGGGTAGAAAGGGATATATGAATGTGTGAATGTGGTATGAATTTTGCATTGACGGAACAATAGACTAGAGGTTTTACACTGAGATAGACAACCCTGAAAGTTGTTTCATGTAAAATTGTCAAACATGAGAAAGCGTGTTCCAAAAATTAACATGCTTTCATACTATTTTTATTGACACTACCACTACTAAAATAACACTTTTATGACAAAACTTACACCTCGAACGATAAAAAAACGAGATAACAAGCCTGAAAGCGCCGTTATTTATTTATTTATTTATTTTAAATAAAAAACTTTTTCCCTCGGTTTTTAAGAAAATAGAGGGAACATAGCTAAAAGGAAGCTCGCTTCGACACCTAATTGCTTCATTTTATGCTTCTCCGATGTTTAGTTAGTATTTTTCGCATGTCGTCTTTCCAAATTCCATTTTTATCTTTGTTAATTTTGTTTATTTGTATTTATCTTAGCTATATGGTCCAACTGAGAGGTAATATATTTTGCATTAACAATTTAAAAATATTATTCTCAAAATTTTATTTTAATATTTTATTTGAGATATTTAAACCCCTCAATTTTTGACAAAACTGACGTGATATATCTTTTAAATGAATTTCGAGAATGTGATGGGTTACATTACGTTACAAGGTAGAATTAATGTCCACGAAACTAATGTCTGCTACCCGATTAGAGTTGATGTAGAAATCGATAGGGCTTCTGGTGAAAATGCGGAAGATTTTATGGGTTACATTACGTTACAAGGTAGAATTAAAGTGAATATTTTGATAGAAAGTTGGCATGTCGTTGATGATGAATTGAAAGACGACATATGTGTTGATATTACAATGTTTATTTTGAATTTTATGATTTGTTTTACAAGTATATTTTTTATTTAATACTAATAACATCTCTATTGTGTAAACATACTATGTGTTCATAGTAAGTCCAAATGATAAGCACTTGAAAAATAAAATGTTTGCATATTGTGGAGAGAATTGGATAAGACGTTAAACATAGAGAAGATAAAGAACTACCTCCATACGAGGTGTATTTATATATTGATCAAGATGTTTGGGAGACACTTGTAGAATCTCGCAACACTAGTTGCTTCTTGGAAATTATCCAAAAAGGAAAGGGAAATTAAGCTAGAAATATCTATCAATATAGGTTGTCTCGTGGAGGATATTAAAGACTTAAAAAAATTTACTGAAGAAAAAATAAAACAAAAGGAGGAAGAGCTGTGAAATTCTATAAGTTTTGATTGCACTCCATCTCCATCATCACGGCATAAGAAATTAAAGAGGGCACGTCAAACAAAAGATGACGAGTTCACATCATATGTTACGCACGAAGTGGCTTAAAGGATTGTAGGTATATACTCTTTTCAACAATATTTAATTTAGTTAAATAAATTTGGTAAAGATGAAATTTCATAAGTGTTGTAAGATGATATGGTTGAACAAACTAAAATCGGCCTCTTTACTTCACAAGATTATCATGACATCTTGGTATAAGTGATTGGAGCCGATGAGCATCATAGGCGTATCTGTGGTCTATGGAGATATGTTTGCGTCAAGGTATATTTTGGTTTCTCTAAATTATATAGAGATAAAATCAGAAAGAAATGTGGAAGAGATTATTATTGTTGATTTAGGGAAGGAGGTGGAGAAATGGAAGTAGGAGCATGATAGAAAATTGGAGAAGGATATGGAGAGATAGTTGTAGACGGTGAGGGCGAATATCTCAGAGGAGGGGAGGGAGATATTGTTGCAAATGATGCAGGGGAGTATCCAGAAGGATCAAGAAGAGCGAGAGAGTATACATGATGAGAAATTTTCAAAGAAGTGTACTACGATGCAACAATTGAACTCGTTAGGTCTATTCAGACATATAATTTCAAATTAGTTTGAATTTATTCGTACTTGGTAAGTATTGAGTCAAAGTGTAGCTTCTGATTCGACAAGATTTATGCATGTTGTCGAAGTATGTTCACATGCTAGTGTCGAAGACCTACATTTTGTAGTTGAAGTGTGTTCTAGTATGTGGGTGTCGCAATGCTAGGATTGTTGGTATTTCGAATTAGGCCTGTTTTTTATGTCTGATTGTTCAAGTTAGCTTATACCTTATGTTAGCTTGTAATGAGTATTTATGAAAAATGCCATTAGTTTAATATGTTAGGTTTATTATAAATAGCATACTAGTCTCTCATCATTGCATACTGCAAATCCTAATTTAGGCTGAGAGGGTTATTCATTATTCTCGTGTACTTGTAATACTGATTAAAGAGAAAGTAAAGAATAACAGTGATAACCAATATTTGTTGTTCTTCCTTTTTTTCCTATCCTTCTACCCTAATTGTTTCTTGATCATAAAGAGACAAGTTTATACTTTGTTAAAAGGTATAGTTTTCACAACAAATTGATGCAATGAGTGTGGAGAAGACACCTTCAACAAAGTATGAGATTGAAAATTTCACCAAGGTGAATGATTTCGGTCTGTGGCGAATGAAGATGAAAGCCTACTAGTTCAGCAGGGTTGTCTAGAAGCGTTGAAGGGAGAGGAAACTATGAACATCGTGTTAACTAAATCCGAGAAGATGCCGATGATAGAGAAGGTCCATAACTCCATCTTGTTGAGACTTAGTAATAAGGTTCTTCAACAAGTATCAACAGAGAAAACGGGAGAAGGGTTATGGGTGAAACTTGAAAGTTTGTACATAACTAAATCACTGGTGAATCGACTCTACCTAAAGCGAGCTTTTCATTCATTCAAGATAATTGAATACAAAGTGTTAACTAAGCAATTGGATATGTTCAAAAAGTTGATTCTTGATCTTGAAAATATTGATGTGGAGAACAATAATGAAGATCAAGTGTTGTTGTTCTTGTTGTTCTTGTTGTTGTTGTGTTGTTTTCCCATAATACATGCTCACTTCAAAGAAACTATCTTATATGGAAGGGAATCCCTGACCTTTGAAGAGGTTCAATCAGTCTTGTATTCTTAGGACTTGAACAAACGAAAGGAGCATAAAACTTTGACAGTTGGTGAAGGTTTGTCCGTTAAGGAAAAATTCTTGCGAAAGGATGGTATATTCGACAAGAATAAAGTTAAAAGTCAGCCAAATATAGGGTCATACAAGAAATGTGTGCCCTGAATGCCTGAAATATCATGGAGGTAAGGATAATGGCAACGCAACTACTGTTCAAGAAGATTTTGACTTATCCGATGTTCTGGTGGTTTCAAGAAGTGACTCAAGTAAATAGATGATTATGGATTCTGGGAGCAATTGTAACATAACTCCAAATAAAGACTTGTTCGAGGAATTATGTGAACAAGATGGTGGAATTGTATTGCTCAGAAAAAACAAAGCTTGCAAGATTTTAGGTAATGGATCTGTGAGGTTCAAGCTTCATGAGTCAATAAAGTTGTAGATTGAAGTTAGGTATGTACCTGATTTTAAGAGAAATTTGATTTCTCTTGGTTAATTAGACAAGAAAGGATATGTTTTCTAAGGAGAGAAAAGAATCTTAAGATTCATGAAGGGTTTGAAAGATGTCTTGAGAGGCATGAAGAATCAAGGCTTGTACACCCTTGAGGTTGAAGTTGTAACTGGTTCGACAACTATTGCATCCATAAAACCTTTGTCGAAGACGGAAATTTCGCACATGCTATTGGGCTATGTCAGTGAAAGGGGTCTGGTCGAATTGGGGAAACAAAATTTGCTTGGTGTAGAAAAAGTCAAAAAGCTAAAATTTTGTGAAGCTTGTGTACTTGAAAAAACTTGCAGTGTGAAGTTCAACCAAGGAAGACGAAGAACATGTAGATCCCTTGATTACATCCATGCTGACCTTTGGGGCATGTACGGTGTCCATCACATTCAGGAGCAAGGTATTTTCTATCCATAGTATATGATTATTCCATAAAGTAATGGGTATTCATCCAGAATACTAGGGTTGAAATTTTTGAGAATTTCAAAAGTTGGATGACTCTGGTAGAAAATCAGACTAGAAAAAAGGTCAAGAGGTTGAGAACCGATTATGGCCTTGAAATTTCCAATGAGGCTTTCGAGAGTTTTTGTGATACCTCTGGTATTTCAAGGAACATAACTACTCCATAATAAAATGGTTTGCCTTAAAAGTTTAATCGAACTATTTTGGAGGAAGTCAAATGCATGTTGACTAGTGTTGGGTTAAAGAAGGTTTATTGGGATGAGGTTATTTTGAAATCTACATATATGATAAATAGATGTCCTTTGATAGCCTTAGATATGAAGACACTTGAATAAGTTTGGTCTGTACACCCACTAGATCTTGAAAAACTGAGAGTATTTTGTTGCGTAGCCTATGCTCACATTAGGCAAGACAAGGTTGAACCTAGAGCTATAAAATGCATGTTAACAAGATATCTCGAATGAGTCAAAGCTTATAGGCTATGGTTCTTAGATCCAGGTCACAAGAGGTGTATCACCAATCGAGATGTAGTTTTCAATGAAGCTTAAATGGATTTCAAGAAAACCGATTATGTTGATCGAAGTGCAGTCGTATATTACGAAGAGCTGGAACAGGGAGAAATTCCTGTTGAGGTGGTTCATGATGTTGTTGAAGTACATACCTGTTGTACCCAATTTTCCCCATAAGATCCTCTAGTATCTCATTCCATTGTATTGCACAAAGATCACAAATTAGGTCTCTCTCCCTCTCTTTCTCTCTCTCTTATCTTTGGGTTTTCCCTTGGGAGATCACCAAGCATCTTGATTGTATATGCTTTTGTGTATAATGTTTTATTCTTGACTAATCATGATGTATATATCATTTTCTCTCTAGATGTTGTGAAGTAGGTGGATGATGCAAAAGTTTCTTATTCAAGAGGTCTATAGGTTCATATGTTTATTGTTAAGGACCAATTTGTAGTTATTTTGTACATTATTTTGTGGTCCTTAACAATGTCTTTGTATTTAATTTGTATATTTATTCTAGTATTTTGTTTTAATTAGGTTTTTATTTAGTTTTTGTTTAATATATATTATTTAACTCACTTTCACTCTTAATTGTAGGAATTTATTAACTAATTCTCCCAAGCTTGGATTCAAGGGCACTTGAAGAGCTTTAGGGATGATTCTTTTGAAGATAATTTTGGAAGAGGGAAGCATGCTACAGGTCGCGCTCAGCGCGGTGCCAGCATGAGTGCGCTCCGCGCGACTTACCCGCGCTCAGCGCGGTCTGCGAAATTCAGAAAAAAGGACAGCCCATGCTTTCACCTTTTGAGCCACCAACCCATCACTTCACCTGATCTTTTTGGGCTGAAAAAGGAAGCAAGAAACACTCCACCATCATTATCTTTTCATCTTTGTAAATCTAGGGCAAGTTTAGGAAAGAAAATACCATAGCTTTTCTATTGATTTTTCTCATGTTCATCATCTCTACCAACAATCTTGAGAGCAAGGCAACCATGGAAATGAGTAGCTAAGCTCCTTTTGTGTCAAGATTAGAGGTAGTTGATCTTTATAGTATGTATTTCTTTTAATCCATTGGTGTATGAACATGGTTGATGATTAATATAGTTGAATATCTTTGTTCTTCATCTTGATGCTTTGAGTTTTGCTTGGAAAAGAATATTTCAAAGTGACCTAGGATATTCATCCTCTCATAAACAAATGCTAGGAATAGATTTGTGTGTTAGAGTTTACAAAATATTGAACTTAATGATTATCATGCTAATAGTTGTAGTGAGGAATCATGCAAGGATTAACATGATAACATTCACAATCTTGGTGGGAAATCTACAAGATTGAGAGGATATGTATTTGTAGAAATCATCTATTATGTTCATCACTTGATTAAAATGAATATGTATGAAATTAGATCAATGAAACTAATCTTGACATGCCTTCTTAACTTGAAAACAATCTCAAACTCTCTCTAATCCAAACTATAACTTTCTTTGAAAGAATTAATTTAGTTGTTGTTTGGAAACTCATGGTTCTAGTAGAGTAGATAACAAACCCTTTGGTTACATCATCTTAAAACATACTTTTCTATTAAAAGACTATAACATGCACCAATCCTCGTGGAATCGATAATTAAAATACTTTGTTCACGGAAAACCTACAACAAAATGGCGCTGTCGGGATTGCTTGATGTTGTTAGTATAGCAATAGTTGAGTGTTTTAAGACTTTTCTACTAATCTCTTTTTGTTTTTGTGTGGCTAGACTTTTTCAGAATTAGTTTATGCGGGAAGTATTCCTCGACCAACTCCTTTTCGATCCCGAAATTGAAAGGACAGCTAGGAGACTTAATAGTAGTGCTAAAAGAAGAAAAGACAAGCTAGGCAAACGCAAGAAAGAGGAGAGAGGAGAAGCATCCACTTCTTCAACACCACCCGTGTTTGGAGAAGTCACCACTATGGAGGAGAATCAACCACCACCACCACCACCACCACCGCTGGGGCCGTGTCAATAGCCCTCGCCATAATGCTCAATTTGCCCGACAAGCAAATGCAAGGGTCATGAAATGAAAACGGGCTTGCTTCAACTTCTATGCAAGTCCATTTCATGGCCACGACCATGAAGACCCTTACACTCACCTTACCAAGTTTTATGAGATCGCGGAGCGGCGGTGCTCCGGAAGACCAAGAAGAACAATATTTCCAAAGGCTTTTCCTCATTCTCTAGTGGGAAGGCAAAAGATTGGTATCTTGATCAATTGCAAGAGACAATGACTAATTGGAATGTTTGGAGGAAAGTTTCTTGAACGCTTTTCCCTCAATCACGCTTCATGGAGGCTAAGACGGCTATCTCGGTATTTTCGCAAGGAGTAAACGAGCCTTTGAATCGAGCATGGGAAAGATATAAGTCTATGCTAAGGAAGTGTCCGAGCCATGGTTTTGACGAGCTTACACAAATTCATATTTTCCGAAATGGTCTCCAACCTCAACACAAATTGTTGTTGGATGCCACGACGGGAGGTTCTTTGATGGCAAAAACACCGTATGAAGCAATCCAAATAATTGAGAAGATGGGTAGGAATGATCATCAAACTCAACATGATCAAGGAGGTGTACAAGTGAAAACGGGAGTTTTAGAAATTGGTTCGAGTCATGAAGCACTTGTGGCGCAAAACAAATTGTTTGCGAAACAAGTTGAAGAATTGACAAAACAAATGGCTAAACTCCCTCAACAAATCATGGAGTTAAAAGGAGCATCAAATAAGCAAGCTCACCAAATAGCTTGTTGTGAATTGTGCAAAGGAGATCATAAAACCGGATTTTGTCCTCCGGAGAATGAGGAAGCTAACTATGTGGCCAACCAAGGCCAAGGGTACCAACAACGAGCTCCTTACCCTTATCAAAATCAAAACCAAGGTTACCAACAAAGGGGTAATCAAGGTTATCAAGGAGGGTGGAGGCAAGATAACAATAACCAAGGAAGGCAAAATCCATATCAAACACAACAACAAAATCAAAGTCAACAACAAAATCAAAGTCAACAACAAAACCAACCTCAAAGTCAAGTGAGATCTTCCAACATTCAAGACACTCTAGCTCAATTTATGCAAGCCTCAATGGCTAATCAAAAGAGCACGGAGGCATCTATCAAGAACTTGGAAACTCAAGTGGGACAACTCGCCAAGCAAATGTCCGAACAAAAGGCCTCGACCTCATTTTCTCCAACCACTCAAGCAAACCCGAAGGAGTATTGCAAAGCAATTTTCACTATAAATCAAAATGAGATGACGGATTGTGAAAGCGAGGAAGATGTAGAGGAGGATGAATCGGAAGTTTTAGTTGAAAATGAAAAGGAGAATGGAGTAGTTGAAAAGGAGAAAGTAGAGGAGAAGAAGAAGAAGATGAGAAAGGGGAAAGAGAAGGAAGTCACTTATCCATGGAGAAAATTACCTTATCCTCACCTTCCCTCTAAAAAAATTAATGATGTTGATGTGGAAGAGGATTTAGTTGAAAATGATGTAGTAGTTGAGAAAGAGGATGAGGTTGTAGTTAAAAAAAACAACGATATTGTAACGGAAGATGAGTCGGAAGATGTAGTTGAAAATAAGAGATTATTTGTTGAGGGAGCTTTAGTCGACAAGGAGGCAAAGTTAGTTGAAAAGGGGCAGGAACATGGTAAAGGAAGTAAAAAGAAAGAGAAGAAGGAAAGGAAGAGTAAAAAGGGAAGTGAAGAAGAAAGCGCGGCCCCCATTCAAAATTTACCGTACCCTAATGCGCCATCAAAGAAGGAGAAGGCAAGACAATATGCTCGATTTATGGACATTTTTAAACAACTTCACATAAACATTCCATTTTCCAAGCATTGAGCAAATGCCAAATATGTGAAATTTATGAAGGATATGCTCTCAAGGAAGAAGAGGCACAAGGAAAAGGAGACGATATTACTTGATGCTAATTGTAGTTCCATACTCAAGCAAGCTCTTCCGGTGAAGGAATTCGATCCGGAGTGTCACGCCGGTGGCCATTGGAGATACATTCAAGGGTAATGGTTTGATCGATCTAGGCTAGCATCAATTTAATTCCGCTATCCATAGTTAAAAGATTGGGGAATGTTAGAATGGAGTCTACAAAATGGCTTTGCAACTTGCGACAAGTCAACCATTTCACCTTATGGAGTTATTAAGGACATGGTAGTAAAGGTGGACAAGTACTTGTTTCCGTGGATTTTGTGGTAATTGACATGAAGGAGGATCGAGAGATACCAATAATTCTTGGAAGACCATTCATGAAGACGGCTCGGATGATGATTGATGTCGACAATGAAATTATGAAAGTAAGAGTGCAAGATAAAGAGGTCGCTTTCAAGCTTTTGAAGAAACAACGCATACCAAGATCAAACTTGACGCTTCTCGAATTGATGCGGCGAGGAGGAAGTCGTGGAGGTTCACACATTCGGAGGAGCAAATTATGAGGTTGGCAACATTTTCTTTGATGATCAATGATCATCATGAACCGTCGAGTCTCACCGACGTTAAACAAAGCGCTTGGGAGGCACCCCAACATTGTAAGTATTCTTCCTTGAACTCATTTACACTTGCCCGCACCGTTAATTTTGCTGCTTAAAATTTCGCATGCAGACCGAGCGCACTTTGACCCATCCGGCAGAACTTTCGCCACATGATAGGATCAACTGTCTGGATGTTTAAAAATTTTTTGCAAAATCGATTTGGAGGCCCAAATCGTGGCCTAGTTAGTTTTAAAAGGGGTTAGGTTATTTTAAACCCTTTTCCCTATTTTCATCATCTTTCTTCATCCTCTCAAAATCCCAAAAATCCCCAACCAAAAATCTCCGAATCTTTGCGAATTTCTTTGTCAAATCAATCACCAAAGGCATCCTAGTAAGTATTCTATGTTTTTCCTTTCTCAATTTCGTATACATTGCATGTTTAGGTTAGATTTTGAAAACCTAGGGTTAGGAATTTTCGAATTTTCTCTTAGAATTAGGATGTTTTTGTGTTAGAGAAGTACTAGGATGTTATTTTCGCTGCCCTAGGAAGTAATTGTGTGGAGAAAAATTCTGTTTTGCAGAAGAATTTTTCTGCAAATCGCAGAGCGTGCTCCATGGTCATCGCACAATAATTTTGAAAATTCTTCTGCTGTGTTTTTAGTGTTTTCGATTAGTTGTAATGCTTTGGTTGGTTGGTTTGCTTTGCTGTTTGCATGATTCATTGCTAATGGACACCTCGGTGTCACTTTTCTGTTGATTTTTGTGTTGAAATTTCAGATGGCACCTAAGCGACAAAGAGTTTCCTCTCTGGGCCGGGCCTCTCGGCCTGCCGCTTCGATGTCAGGCGATTCTTGGGGCCTGCCAGAGGCTCGCTACAAAGAGCTTGAGGAGCTAAACATCCGATCGAGCGCACCATCGCCTCCGTGAGCAAGGGCATTACCACACGCCTCATGTCATCCTTGATAACTACGGGTTGGAAGTTCTTTGTAACCTCAAACAAAGGTGAATGTGGAGCTTGTTCGCGAGTTCTATGCTAATGCTATCCTGGCCGAGGGATGTGAGTTTAGGTTTGCTTCATTGTTCGAGGCAAATCCGCTCTTTCTCTCGCCGCAATCAAGGCATCAACCGGACAGCCCGAGGACCAATCGGATGTCTACCATGAGCACCGCTCGTGGTAATTGGGATTACAACATGTCAAGACTAAGCTCGCTTTGTCGGGCATTCTTATGAGTTGAATCGGGTGGTCAACTTTGAAATTCAACAGGCCCGAAAATTAGTGCCGAGTTATGATGTGTGTGGCTCTATACAATCAAACCTAGGAGCACACATCTTCGATACCCATGGAGACGGGTGTTTGATTGCTTACATGCTCGATGAGGAGCAAATTGATTTTGGCCGTCGATCGCGAATGAGTCAAGAGGGTTACGCCGAGTTATACCTCCGTGGGGAGCGATAAAGTGTGCTCTCACTTATCCCGCTTGATCATGGGTTTGTCAAGAGAGCGAAGGTGGCTTTTCCCGCAGAGGGACACCTTACCATTGATGGAGTTTTGATGATCACTCGTGATCGATTTTGTAGGGTCCTTGATAATCGCTGCCTGTGCCGTACCAGCTTGGCACTTCCTCAAGCTAGTCCATCGAAGAATGGAATGAGATGCATCTCGCTCATCGAGAGCATTTATGTTTATGCATGAGAGCATGGAGCACCTTGCTTACAGATTAGAGAGCCCAGAGTGAACCATTTCACTCGCACGTGAGCTTCAGAGCATATCTTTGGTTGGCCCGGGGTCGGGCCAAATGCTGAGGAGGAGGTGGGAGATGAGGATGATGGTGAAGAGAGTTCTGGTTCTGGTTCCGGTTCTGACTCGGGGTCGATTGGAGATTCGATTCTCGAGACCACCGATTGATTTTCTCTTATTTTCCTGTTTTTATTTTACTTTCAGCATTTTATTTTTAAACTTTGGATTTTGTTGGTTGCCATCCAATTTTGGGGATTGGCTTGTAATTCCAATTAATATTTTGTAGGCATGAAGCCTAAATACTTCTTTTTAAGTTTTAAACACCATTTTGGGGTGTCTTTTCATTTTAAGTTTAGTTTCTTTTATTTTGTTCTATTTTATTTTATTTTTTTTTAGATTATAGTATTTAGTTTGAATTTACTTCTTGTGGTTTGTCCGGATTGTTCAAATGGTTCTTCAAAGCTAGTAAGTGTGTTTCACCAAAGTGATGGTGATGATAAAATTCTCGATTCATTCCACGAAGAAGGTACACATTTAATCGTTTTGTAGAAACATAACATGTCTATGAAATTTGTTCTTTATGCAAGATATTGTGGCATGTACAAAAAAAAATTTGTGTTCACATTCGAATCATTAGGACGTAAACCATATATGTGAGAAGCTTCCACTTTTTACCAAATATTGTGTGTCTAATAGTTGTGTTAACTCGTGTGATTCATGCTTAATCTTTACTTGTTTGTGATAACTTGGAAACTAAGAAATGATCAAGGCAATTTTTGTGCATTATGAGGAAAACCACCAATTCTAAAAAGGGCTCCAATTACCCGTGAGAGAGTGAATCCTTGTGAACCCTTTTGAGCTTAAATAGTATTTGTAGGATGAATGTATCAAATCGACTAATTGTTAAGTAGGTCACTTGATAGTTGTCGATGATCTTTGACAAATTCAATGATAATTCATTCTATAAATTTTCTTGTTGATTTATACCACCCCTTTTGTCAATTAACCCTTGAAGAGCATGTCTTGAATAAAAAAGGATTGATATAAATGAAGTTGGGGAGGTGGATCAAAAAGAACCTAAATTGATGGCACAATGATCCTAAAGAAAGAAAAAGAATAGAGAAAAAGAAAAATACAAAAGAAGAAAGAAATTTGTTTTTGAAAAGAAATCAAAAGAAAGAAAAAGAGAGGATCATTGTGTGGAAAGAAAAGAGGTTGTGAATAATGAGAGGGGAATTAGTTGTGAAATGCTCTTCATATCCTTTTACCCGATTTGTTTCAATGGTTTTGTACTTAAATATCCCTTGTTTCTAACCTAAGCCAAGTTACAACCTTGAAAGTCCTTAGTGATCTTCGTTTCCGTTTTATCATTTAACTTGTTTCGATGAATGCATGAATTATTCTGGATGTGCATAATTATTAGTGAGAGTGTTTGGTCCTTTGTGAATTTACATTTTGTTCTTCTTGAATTTTCAAGAAATGATTAGGTGATTCAAGTGTGAACATATCTTTTATTTTGTTATATGTTTTGATATATTGTGTTTAGAACTTAATTCATGGCCATGTTGTGTTTAGAAGAAGCGATTGATGGGTGCTTTTGCCTGGTATGTTGAGTTTGAACCATTACTCTTGTGTGAGTTTGCATGCTTGCATTTTGTTCTTTCTAGCTTTGCAAGATTATTGACTTTTGTTTGGGGACAAACAAAGAAGTAAGTTGGGGAGAGTTGTTAAGGACCAATTTGTAGTTATTTTGTACATTATTTTGTGGTCCTTAACAATGTCTTTGTATTTAATTTGTATATTTATTCTAGTATTTTGTTTTAATTAGGTTTTTATTTAGTTTTTGTTTAATATATATTATTTAACTCACTTTCACTCTTAATTGTAGGAATTTATTAACTAATTCTCCCAAGCTTGGATTCAAGGGCACTTGAAGAGCTTTAGGGATGATTCTTTTGAAGATAATTTTGGAAGAGGGAAGCATGCTAGGTCGCCAAGGTGCAGCATGAGTGCGCTCACAGTGACTTACCCGCGGTTCATGAAATCAAAAAGGACAGCCCATGCTTTCACCTTTTGAGCCACCAACCCATCACTTCACCTGATCTTTTTGGGCTGAAAAAGGAAGCAAGAAACACTCCACCATCATTATCTTTTCATCTTTGTAAATCTAGGGCAAGTTTAGGAAAGAAAATACCATAGCTTTTCTATTGATTTTTCTCATGTTCATCATCTCTACCAACAATCTTGAGAGCAAGGCAACCATGGAAATGAGTAGCTAAGCTCCTTTTGTGTCAAGATTAGAGGTAGTTGATCTTTATAGTATGTATTTCTTTTAATCCATTGGTGTATGAACATGGTTGATGATTAATATAGTTGAATATCTTTGTTCTTCATCTTGATGCTTTGAGTTTTGCTTGGAAAAGAATATTTCAAAGTGACCTAGGATATTCATCCTCTCATAAACAAATGCTAGGAATAGATTTGTGTGTTAGAGTTTACAAAATATTGAACTTAATGATTATCATGCTAATAGTTGTAGTGAGGAATCATGCAAGGATTAACATGATAACATTCACAATCTTGGTGGGAAATCTACAAGATTGAGAGGATATGTATTTGTAGAAATCATCTATTATGTTCATCACTTGATTAAAATGAATATGTATGAAATTAGATCAATGAAACTAATCTTGACATGCCTTCTTAACTTGAAAAAAATCTCAAACTCTCTCTCTAATCCAAACTATAACTCTCTTTGAAAGAATTAATTTAGTTGTTGTTTGGAAACTCATGGTTCTAGTAGAGTAGATAACAAACCCTTTGGTTACATCATCTTAAAACATACTTTTCTATTGAAAGACTATAACATGCACCAATCCCTGTGGAATCGATAATTAAAATACTTTGTTCACGGAAAAAACCTACAACATTTATTTCTATGCATTTTCTTCCCAACTCTCAATGTATTGAAGTGTTTTTTCTCATTGAAATCTCATTTTGTCATCTACTATGATCTCTCATCTTGAGTGTGTGCTCCATATATGGAGAAGATCATCAAAGTTGAAGAATTCTCCATGCTATGCCCATTTATCTTGGAATTAGGGTTTTGGGTTTCTGAGGACCATATCTTGGTGATTGTGTGAAGTTTGTGGATGATTACAAATACATTGAACTCTTGAAAGGATTTACAACATGTTATTATTTGGTTCAAATATGTTAATAGGTGAAAATATTGTTTTGAGGATCATTGGTTACAAGCTGTCTAGATTGATATTGTATATCTCTTGTATGACTTCAAAGGATCATAATTTAGTAATCCTTTATCTCCTTGAGCTCATTATTTTTTTCACAATGAACCTAAGGATGTCTAATACAACTTAGTTCAATTGGTAAGAAGAAAAACTGCTTAGAAATTTGCCTAAGAAGTCAAAAGATTACAAGTTGTGGATGGATTTCTCAATTTTTAGTCAATCAACTTCAAGATATCATAACTTGATCATAATTTATCACTTTTAGGTCATTATTTTTGCACAATAATATTGAGGATGTGTACTTTGTCTCCATTTGTGTTACAAATCTTGAAGATGTTTGGAAATTTCTTGAAGAGACCAAAAGATTATATGTCATTTCACACTTTTACATCAACTTCACAAGACCATAACTCTCTCAGTTTTTTGAATTTTTGGGTGGTTCTTTTTGAAAAATGTTATTTGAGAGGTATACTCCATATCATCTTTGATGGCAAGGAGTAAATTTTGAGTGGAAGGGCATGTTTGGATTGAAAACATTACAAGTCATTTTTTGGCAAACTTAGAAATATTTCTTAGTGTGAAAAAATCAGATTGTTTTTGATGATTTCAAATGATCATAAATTTTTATCCAAGATTCCAAATGACATATTTCCAAGCACATTATAAAGCTTGTAATCTCAGCTTTCCAAAGAGCCCAGAATTGTATCAAAAAGGTCCTTGAGTGATGAGAACTATGGCTGCAAAGAGAGCATCATGAAATTGGAATTTTGCTCGAAGTCAGAATTTATTTTCCATAATGTGACTTCTAATGACCTAATTGATTCACTTTTTGACTTAAACATTATTAACAAAGTTTTCAAGCTTGATTAGAGGGTTGAAACACACGATTTGGCTGAGTTTTGATCATGTGCAAGTCACACATTTGTCACTACACGGGCTGACTTGGTTTGCACAATTTCACCACAATTCCTTCTCATTTTCATCACCATTCACTCTCCTAAAAATAAAAGACCATTCCTCACTCGTTTCCTCAAGCTTTGAGAGCCAGAAAGTCGCTTCCAAACTCACACCACACCTTACATTTCTGCAACTTTTTTTCACTCTTAAAGCCCTTCCAGTTCAAAATTCATCATCCATTCTTCTCCCTTGAACTTCACTGAAGCTAACAGAACAAGAATCATGCCTTGAGATCTCCTTAATCATGCTATCCAAGTCAAGTCTCAGAGCTCTGAAAATGAAATTCGTTCAGGTAGGAATCTTCACCAAATTGTTACAAATCAAGCACTAATCTATTCTCCTCATCTCCTTGATCCATGTGGTCTTCACCGTTTGCATTTTCATTAGGAATTGAGTTTGAATTTCTAAAAATAAGTGCTCCCTATTTCTCTGCATTTTCTCAAATCACTCTTTATACAAGTGAAATAAAGTCTTCGCGAGGGTACCATAAGATTTGTCTTGAAGAGACAAATCGAATGGTACCGGTCTGAGGAATTTATTTCACAGTTTGAGGAACACGATTTTGGAGAGGCTGGAGGTTGAAGACGACCTATGTGTTTGTCTTCAACCAATTACAAACAGCCATGTAATTTTTTCAAACTTGGTTCGGTGTGCTTGCCTTACCATACGCGCATTTAATTTTCTGAGCCCTTAGATCTGATTACTTAAGTGAGTCAACATCAATCCAACGCGTGATATATTTTCTTGTTTTATTTTTTTAATATGTGATCCGGTGTGAAAACCAAGGATGTCCATATCAAGCCCGACGCATCTGATCCATTGGATTAGCTTACTGACGTGTTTTGAATGTGATCCAATGTCCTATATTTTTGTGGCTTTTATTTTATTTTCTAATTTTATATTTTAAATGATTTAAACTTCAAAAAATCATAGAAAATTTATTTTTGACTCAAAAATTATCAACAAATTCACAAAAATATTTTTAAATATTCTCTTTCTGATTTTTATTTTTTCATAATTTTATTTTCAGATTTGATATTTTTTATGATTTTTCTCTTTTATTTGATGAACTTAAATGTTTTAAAAAACTTTTTGACATTAAAAAATTCTAGAACGATCCAATAGTCATTTGACAAATATTAGTGACCTCATTTATTTTTATTTCTGATTTTACAATTTTTTTCCAAATTTTGGTTCATTTACCATTTTCTTTTATATCTTAAAAAATATTATCTGGCTTTTAAATAATTCTGAAATCTTTTGTCCGCACTTGTTCAACTTTGTTTGACCTTGGATAATTTTCTTGGAATTTTATTTTGGTGCATGGATACCATTATGTATTTCATCAATTAAAATCCAATTAAATAATTCATTTTCAAACAATTCTTAATTAATTTTATTGTTAAAAAATTCATTTATGATTTTGAATTTATTTGGAGTTATAAATTTCCTCAACATCAATGGATCTTGGGTGTTGATAGATGTCAAGACCGTATCCACCAAGATGGTTGATTGATTTTGATGAAGTTAGACCGAATAAATTCATCAGACGCATGAACTATTTTTGTGACATGTCCTCATCCCTCTTCATCTTATCCCATTATCTTTTTTTATTTTTCTTTTGTCCCGGATTAGAAAATGATCAATTGGTGGCATAAACTTCAAAGTTTAAATAAAAGCCCCAAAAGATGACTTGAGCTTTGATTTTGGTTCAACATTCGTGATATGTATCGTGTGGTCGCTATGATTTTTTAACCAAGCTTCTGGCAAGTTTTCGCCAACTTTGTCCAATTGAAATTCTCAATCATCTTTGATCAAAAGATGTGATTGTTCCAAAATTGATGATATACTTGACAAAAAGAAATTGAAACTTATCGTGTGGTCGCTATAATTTTAATCATGCTTCTAGCAAGTCTTCATGCGCAAGCTTCAAGATGGTCATCTTGCTGACGACTAATTACTAACAATTCGATGATATACTTGACAAGTTTCAAGATGTCCATCTTGCTAACCTTTATCATTTGCCTTTTATTTTATGCTTTTTACTTTCCACTTTTATTTTTTATGCTCTTTAGTTTATGCACTTTACTTTTAACATTCACTTTTCATATCATTTTTTCTTTGCTCACTTGAGCATTTTACTTCCTTGTTATTTTGAATTTGCTCACTTGAGCTTTCCTTTTATTTTTCAAGATACCTAATAATTCAACCTAAACATAAAAAACCTTTTAATTGGACTTGGTTACTATCCTTATGCTCGGAGTTTAACCTTTGGACTTAGGATTAATACGTCTACCTCAGCTCGGAGATTTATGTGATCTTGGTGTTATTCTGTCTTGCTTGGTTTATTATCTTGTATGCAGATTATTCTATTTATACTCAATCGTGAGTGGATTTCCTCCAAATACAGCCATTACTCTGCCTGTTTTTCTTGAGACATGAATTCACTTGAGGCATTGACTTATCTAAAGCTTGGTTTTTTTGTCTAGTTATTTGTTACTTATATGGTAATCCAAGGGATGGGAATGTGGTATTGGCTTCTTGATGTCAAGTACTAATTTTCTCACCCTGTTAGGCCTTTCTTGACCCTTACCTTTTACTTTTTTGTACATAGGTTAGCCTCTTCATCTCCTCCCATATTCTTCAATTTTCAAAATCTTCCCTCTTTTTGAAAGGATTCCTGTTTTCTAAACTCGAACCTCCTTCATAAAAAACTTGGACTTAGGTCCATGCATTTTCAAACTTCTTTTTCTTATAAATTTTCAATCCATTTAATAATACCTTGACCATTTTTTAAAATCCTAAAAAACACATAACCTCATTCAAAATATTTTGAGCCCTTTGTGGCTTTCTTCTTAAAAACCATTTTCTTAAAATCAATCAACACACATTTTTTGTATTTTTTACCCGAACTACATGGATTTTGATTTCAACATTGCACATTATTGGTATGTAGGCCTGGAACTCATTGGAAGTTCTAGAAAATCAAAAATTGTGAAAAACACTTCTTTTCTCACCCTCACTATCCATTTTATACACATACTATTTTAGAACACATATACAGATTTTTAAAAAGGTTCATACAGAGTACCGTAGATGCTTTAGGTGCCTAGCACCTTCCCTTAGCATAACTAACCCCCGAATCCAGATCTCTGATTTTTTTGAATTTTATTCGCTCCTTTTCCTAGTCCTTTGGATAAAATAAAATTGTGGTGGCAACTCTATTATGATTTTCTTGAGTTGAGTCAATTCAATGGCTTACACTCATAGTTTTTGTCGCTACAGTACCCAAGAGGAAGTAGAAGAAGCAACAAAAGATGCTGATGTAGTTAAGAAATTTCCATTGACTACCTATTGGAAAGAGATAGAACAAGAAGAGTCATCAATCCACTTTAGAGACCTGGATATGTAGATCTTAAACCTTATGCCTTAATATCTGCAAGTGTGGTTCTAGATCAAGAACTTAGAGACCATAAGGAATTATTGAGGAGTCGAAAAAAGACTCAATGGTTGAAGGCCATGGATGATAAGATGACATCTCTTCATGATAAAAACACTTTGGAACTGATCAAGAAACTTGTTGGAGCCAAAATAGTCAGTTGTAAATGGACTTTCAAAGTTTAGGAAAGAATCGAAGGAGTAACATCGAAAAGATATAAGGAACATTTGGTTGCAAGGGGTTTCACTCAAATTTAAGGTGTTGACTTCAATATTTGTTTTCTCCTATTTTGAACCACATGTACATTTGAATGTTGGTTACCATGGTGACACAGATCGATCTTGAAGTGGAACAAATGAATGTGGAGATTGAGTTCTTGTATGGTGATCTAGATGAAACAATCTTGATGAGGCAACCTAAAGGGTATGTCGAAAAGGGAAAGGAAGATTATGTGTGAAAGTTGAATAAATCTTTATATGGATTGAAACAATCTCCTCGATAGTGGAATAGAAGATTCAACAAGTTCATGGCATCCTTAAGTTTCATTTGAAGCTAGTTTGACTGTTGTGTTTACTTAAAATTTTAACCTGGTAATTCATTTGGTCTTTTGTTTGTTTATGTGATGATATTCTTATAGTAAGCAACAATGTCAAAGATTTAATGAGGGTGAGGATGAGCTCAATAAGGATATTTATATGAAGGATCTAGGAGTTGCATCCAGGATTCTTGGGATTGACATCTGAAGAGATTGAAGTAGTCAAAGTTATGCTTATCTCAAGAGGCATACCTACAAAAGATTCTCGACAAGTTTGGTATGTCAAATTTAAAGCCTATTGTGACTCTAACAAATCATCATTTCAAGATGAGTATAGATCAATGTCCCAGTACTGAGATCGAAATAGATTATATGAATAACATCCTATATAATAACTTAGTAGGTTATTTGATGTATGTCATGGCATGTACTAGACTCGCCATAGCATATGCAGTAAGTCTTGTAAGTAGTTACATGACGAATCCTGAAAAGGCTCACTCGCAAGCACTGAAGTAGATTCTAAGGTACATAAACAGGTCTCTGAATAGAGTCTTGATTTATGGTGGAGCCTTGGATGAAGATAGTAAAGCAGTAATCAAAGAATATGTTGAATATGATTATACAGGTTACATGGATTCTATAAAATCAATTTCTGGATATGTTTTCACTATGTTTTGTACAACAATTAGTTGGAAAGCAACACTTCAGAAGGTTCTCGCATTATCAACCACTAAAGCGAAATATATTGCTTTAACTGGAGTTATGAAAGAATCATTATGGCTTGAAGGATTTGCTAAGGAGCTAAAACTTCAAGGTCAAGTTATCACTGTTAAATATGATAGTCAAAATGCAATAAACCTGTTGAAGAATTCAACTTATCAGGAGAGAATCAAGCACATTGATGTGAGACTGCATTTTCTTAGAGGGGTAATCGAGCATTGAGAAGTGTAACTATTGAAGGTTTTGATAGATCGCAATGTTGTTGATATGATCACCAAGACATTGCTCAGTTGCAAGTTTTTCCAATGTACGTAGTTGTTAAAGCTGCATGAAGGAAAATAGTTTGTTCATTGTTATAAATTTTATTCCAAGGTGGACATTTGTGAGGTATTGAATTAAACTCTATTGTGTTAAACAGTAGCTTCTGGTTTGACATGATTTATGCATGTCGTCGAAGTAAGTTCATATGCTGGTCTTGAAGACCTATATACTGTATTCGAAGTGTGTTCTAGTATGTGAGTGTTGAAATGCTAGGTTTGTTAGTATTTTGAATTGGGCATGTTTTTTATATCCAATTTTTTAAGTCAGCTTGTACCCTAAGTTATCTTGTAATGGGTATTTGTGAAAAGCTCATTAGTTTAGTACGTTAGGTTTATTATAAATAACATACTAGTCTATCATTATTGCATACTGCAAATCCTAATTTAGAGTGAGAGAGTTATTTGTTATTCTTGTGTACTTGTAGTTTTGATTAAAGAGAAAGTAAAGAATAGCAGTGATAACCAATCTCTGTTGCTCTTCTTGTTTTTTCTATATTTCTATCCTAATTGTTTCTTGATCATAAACAGACAAGTTTATACTTTATTAAAAGGTATCATTTTTCACAATAGTAAGCTTCTATACATAAATTTTTGAAGGGAGATATGTACCTAAAAAATTTCATATTATAGATTTGGAGCTCGTAAGTATAGTTTTATGTCAATTTCTATTTATACTCATATGTTCTTGTACTTTAACATAAATATCTGATCTTGAAGGTACACCCATGTTATATGTTTTGAAAGGAAACTTCTAAATAAGTATTGTATCTTAAATGATGCGAAGATTTCTCTTACTCGCAATTCGCCAGGACACAATATCAAAGATTACGTACAAGACAAGTTGAGGGAGAAACAAAACATCAAATATTTTTATTTGGCTTTGTTATACCACGAGTAAGTATATATTAATTTGTGTTTTCATTTATAAATCAATTTTATCCATATTATTAATTATTCTGAATCTTTATATAGTCGACATTGAAAACTACTTATTATATGTCCAAAGAAAAACTTTATAGTTGTGATTACCGTTGTGAATAGGTATGTAGTATTATTTTTAATACTCAAATTTTAAATTTAGAATTGAATGATTTTTATTCATGATTAATTTAACAAACATGTCTAGAGCAATGGATAAATTTAATGCGCTCAAGCGAAATGTAATTTGTAAAAAGCCAATATATGTTTACCCAAAAGTAAGTATATTACTTGTGCTTTTTGACATTATATTAATTGTGTGTATTGGTGTGACATAATTAAGTATATGAAAATTACTTGTAGTGGCAAAGACAACTTGACAACCATTCTTGTGAATACTATGTTATGAGATATATGCTTCGTATTGTCTCTGGAGGCATTACATATGTATACCTTTTAAGTTAATGTATGTATACCTTTCATGTTGGGCCAATGTGTTCTTATCTTGTTATGAATTTCAACAACAACAATAGTTTTTCTTGCACTATTATAAAAAATACTTTTAACCTCAGACGTGAAATGCACTTAACCTTGGATAAAGAAGCGTGGTAACGAACGACGTCATGAAAGTAATTAACTCAACAAGTCATTTTTTAAAACACCGAAGGGAAAATTCTTATGCACATGGGTTCGAACCCCATCCACTACACTTTTAATATTTTCAAAACTAGTGCATCAAATCTCTTGGTATATCAATAACACCGAGGGGTAAGAATGATATTTTTTTAATCTCGTTAAAACTACAAAATATTACTCCCTCCGTTCCTTTTTAAGTGTCGTTTTAGAAGATTTTTTTGTTTCTATTTAAGTGTCGTTTTTAACTTTAATGTCATAATTTATCAATTATACCTCAATAAATGAGAGAGAGTGTATAAGTGAATTTATTATGAAAGAGAAAATAAATGAGGGTATAATAGAAAAATTAACTCTAATAATCCACTATCTTGGTTGAAGAGCTTTATGCTAAAACGACACTTAAAAAGGAACGGAGGGAGTAATAAATTAATTATTTACCCATAATACTACATTGTTTGCACAAAATGTTTTTGTAAATATATATAACAAATTTGGAATATGATCCATCGTCATCACAGTTGGCGAAGATCAGATGTTGTATCATTGTTTCATTGAAATGCCAGGAAAGAAAAAATGTTGGGTTTAATATATTCTAGATCCCTTTCGCATTTATGTGTTTCTGATGTATAACAAGAAAAGGGTTAGTAAAATGAATGAAAATATTATTATAGAAGAACCCCTAAAAATTGATTATTGGAGAACACAAACCTTAAACTCAATTTATTTTCTGCTCTTACAATACATCGTAGAGAATTTTACCGAGTTTTTTACGCTTCAATGTTTTCATGTTATGGTTCATTAATAACTCTTGATATTCTAAATGCCTTTATAATGAATGTCTGTTTGGTTTCACTCGGATCTTTAATGAAAGTATCTTGAGTGTTGATACGTATGAAATGGATGACACGTATTTTTTAAGGACGGTAATAAATATCCTCAATAATCACGCCTACATTATTCAAAATGCATTTATAATGAATTCTTGCTAGGTTTCACGCGGATCGTTAATGGGAATGACTTATGCATTTATACTTATGAAATGGAAGAGATATATTTCTTTAAGGACTGTGATAAGTATTTTTAATAATCATGCCTAAATATAGTCATAAATTATCCTTTCATTATCCATTCTTCCCAAACAACAAAACTTTTTGCCAAGTCTTTCAAATGTATATAACTTACATTATGAGTCGTTCCAGTTAGGAAAACACACTTATCGAGTCAATAAAAGGGTTTCATTCTCCTTGACTTTAGTTCAATCTTATGTTTCTAGTCTCTCGCATATATTCTCTACTATTAAGTATAGGCATTTTGTTATCATTATTGATGTTTTTTTAACCAATCACGTGGTTATTTATAATGAAGAATATATCCAAAGTATTTTTTATTTCTGAAGAATATTTATGAGAAATAAAAAATTAATTCAGTGTGTCTATTCTTACCATAAGAATATATATTGCTCTTGAATATATAGCGCAACAATTTTTCAAAATTTATGTCATGTAATAGTATTCTCCACTAAAAATCTTGCTCTCAAACACCTCAACAAAACGGGGTAGTTGAATGCAAAATTTGACATCTCGTAGAAGCCACTCGGACCCTACTTCTCGATGGTATTGTTCCACTCCATTTGTGTGTGGGGGGGGGGATCTTGTGTTAACTACATGTTACTTATAAATTACATGCCCTCATTTGTCCTTAACAAAATATATCTCTCATTCAATCCTTTGTATCCATTTCCCCTTCACCCAATTCCTTCACGAGCTCAATCTCATCCTTCTTCTCACCCTTATCAGTCTTCTCCAATCCTCCTAAAGCGATCTTTTTCCAAATGGTCACCTGTTTGAACTAGATTTTCAAATTCATCACCACTTGTATTATATTAAGCAAAAGGCTTGAGTTGCAAAGTAACTAACAAGAGATTAAGAGATACAAAGTATTCTAGTATTGTAGTAAGAAGTGATGGATAGTACCTAATGGTCACCCTTAGGTTTCTCCCCCTCCCATTTGCTTGATGCCTAGACCATTTTTTATACTAATCCAAGTCATAAGTAAGTCATAATTAACAATAATTTTATTCATTACTATCACTAATAACTTAACTATGAAGTTTTGGAGGTTACCAATTATGAAAAAGTCATAATTTCTGGAAAAAAAGTCAGAATATCATGCATTATTGACTTGCATGCTGACATGGATAGTGCCGGCTAATACGGGCATGATATGCCAAGAAACATGACTATGCCAAACAACATGGGCTGCCTGTGTCAGCCTCCAGCTTCTTGTATGGAAGTACCTCAAAGGAGTCAACATGGCCTGTGTCATGGGACACAACCATGCCATATTGGTCTCCAGAAAATTGTACTGGAAAACGTTCATTTTTGTGCTATCTTCAATCTTTATCGTCTGAATTCGCTCCATTGACCTCTTATTTCTTGAAAAAAACAAACATAAGAGATAAAAATACATAAAAATGAACTAAAATGATGTAAACACCCATGAAAATGTTAATAAAACAAGCAATAAAAATGATACATTTACCCCTATCATTCTGCATCCATTCGCGATTTCTCAACTGCATCGCCCATTTGTGCTCTTCTAACAAGGGCTGGTGCATTTTCCTTCAATGTGTCGTTCCGTGCCAAGATTTCAATTGTTCCGACCAGTTTAACAACAGAGCAATCAATAGTAGAAGTGCCCATGATAGCTACCCGTAAATATTAAGTTCATAAACATGGAATGCAAAAAAATCAAAGATTCAACAACTTAAAAATCAAGAAATCTACAAGCCTATGAAATGACCAATGCTCAAATGTGATGTCAAAGAGGAACGAATTGTTCCGCATCAGATCCTTAGTTATAGTTATGTTCCATGTCCCTAGAGATGGGAAGGCCAAAGATCAAAACAAGTCTCAGCACATCCTCATACCAACCAGGGTAGCGGATATAACAAATATTAAGTTGATTTGAAAAAAATTCTTTAGGGAACAACTTTTAAGTTCAAGTGCACGACATCTAGGGCGTGTATCAAAGCTTCTTGAAGGTCGAAACAAATGTAATTGTCCATGAAAAGAAAAGCCACACAAGTAATCCTGTAACCCAAGCTAATGAGGGCTAAGGTTCCGATTTGGGACGAAGCCCAATCCACATGAATCCGACTCACCCAAAGCCATAAAAAGGAGCAGTCAAGAAGATTCATTCGCCCTAAGAGACACACTAGATCAAACTTGTTCAACTATCATGGGAAGTTAGATATAAAGGTCACATAATCTACGAATATTTATTATTAGAATCATGTATCCCCAAAATAAGGATGTAGAGCCTCTAAGCTTAAAAAAAAAAATTATAAAAGCTAAATGTCAATTTAATCTCAAATACACTTTATTCAAATGTAAAAACTTTAAACTTACCAAAGTCATGACTTCAGCGTCGAAAATGTTTGCAAATCAAATACCTCCTCCATTGTCAGACAAAACTAAAAAATCGTTTTAAAACTCGTCATCTAATCCATTGTCATCAAAGCAACACTTAAAAGAAGAAATATTCATATCAAGTCCCTCACAAAATAAGTAAAAGATAAGAGAGTGAATACTCTAATCAAAACCTAAAACATGTTTCAAAATAATTCATAATGTGTGTCTGAGATAGACAATGTAAGAAATATGAGTACAATAACGCAGAGTGTCAATGTGACACTTAATGTAACACATTAATACACCTAACTGATGTAACTTAGGGACCAATTTGATTAACATTCTATAAAGCAATGGACTATTTTAAAATAGTTATAAAACGATGAACCTGATCAACTTTGGGAGACTAACTTAGTATCTCTAGAATATAAGTTGACACACTGTTACAAGTTCATCAGGTACCATTTTAAGTTTAACTCTACCTTATTATATTTTTACTAATTAATATATATATTTCCAACTCCAAAAAGGGACATAAACTCTTGCATGCAGGTTGCATGAGAACTAAGGGAACTGGAACTTAGATGCTGGTCCACCTCCCCCATAAGTATGCAGAACCATATATTTTTCTTTTATATTTTTCCTGGTTAATAACTTAATGTAGCATATACGCTCACAAGTCACAAATTATTTAGGTATTTGTTGGTCCAAATGTAGGTCCATTGATAAGTAAGAGATAGTAAGAGATAGTAAGAGACAAAGTTTTAAGTAATGGTTCACAATGAACTCTAAAAATTAACATAACTACAAAGTTTCTGATATTTGTCTATTTAAAAAGATATTGTAATTCCGTAATTGGCATGTATTAGAGTCGAGCATCAATAAATGGAATTGCATTTACTATCCATGTTCATTTGTCACTGTCCAATGAGGTGTCATTGTGTGTGTTTGTGTTTTATACAACAAAAACAAAACCTTATCCCACTAGCACATGCTTCATATCTTGTACACACAACATTCAAACAGAGAATATCATCAAAGATGGGAAATTCTTGCAGAGAAAAAACCACATGCTGTGTTGATTCCATATCCAGCTCAAGGCCATATCAATCCATTGTTCAAACTAGCAAAACTTTTTCACCTTAAAGGCTTTCACATAACATTTGTCAATACTGAATACAATAACAAACGATTGCTCAAATCAAGAGGTTCTAATACCTTTGATGCTTTCACTGGATTTTACCTTTGAGACTATTCCAGATGGTTGAACTCCAATGGATGGCGATGATGGTGATGTTACTCAAGACGTACCTTTTCTTAGTCAATCTATCAGAAAGAATTTCCTTAAACCCTATTGTGAACTTCTTTCAAGACTTAATGAATCCGCCAATGCTGGTCTAATTAGTTTCTGACTGTTTGATTACTTTTACTATACAAGCTGCTAAACAATTTGCACTTACCATATGTTCTCTTTTCCCCCTCAAGTGCATGTATTTGATTGTGTGTTTTGCACTTTGGTTCCTTTATAGAAAAAGGTCTCTCACCAATGAAAGTACTTTTAAATTTGAACAAGACAATAACAAATACTAAATTTCTAGAGGTGGTGTTTAGAGGACTGCAATTTCTTCTTGTATATTGAAATGTTTAACTGTCTTAGAAAATATGATACAAATGAGTTCTATATATAGAGACTCGAGATACAAAAGACATAAATGCTACCTATATAATAAATGTTAGATATTTCGAAGGAGGTATATATTCAAGGAATGAACTTTTCTAATCCCAAGAGAAAATAACTTTCAAACTCTCTTTGACTGCATTTAAGTTTATTCCAACAAAACTCCCCCATAAAATTAAACGCTTCTTCGTTCCATCATTCCCAACATCCTTTTGCCTCTATCGAATAACTCCTTCGACAATGGTTTTGTGAAGATGTCTGCAGCCTGATTCTTGCTTGCTACATGTTTTAGTTCGACACTTCCTTCCTTCACATGTTCTCGAATGAAATGGAATTGAACATCAATGTGTTTGCATCTTTCATGATTCACTAGATTCTTTGTTATTTCGATTACTGACTTGTTGTCCACTCGAATTGTTGTTGTCTCTTCTTGTCTTTGCTTCATCTTGCTCAACAGTCTTCTAAGCCATATTGCATGGCATACACACCAAGATGCTGCTACATACTCTAGTTCACATGTCGAAAGGATTACAATTGGCTGCTTCCTCAAAACCCAAGTGAAAGCAGTATTTCCCATGAAGAACACATAGCCTGAAGTGCTTTTTCGATCATCTATGTCTCCACACCAATCACTGCCGGAGTAGCCAGTCAACTCGTAATCTTCTGTTCTTGAATAAAACATTCCAAGTGAAACAGTTGCTTGGACGTATCGAAGGATCCTTTTCAATGTCTTCCAGTGTGTGTGAACTGGTTCTTCCATAAATCGACTCATAATACGAACACTTAGCGAAAGATATGGCCCTGTGCAAGTCAGATATCAAGGACTTCCTACCAAACTTCGAAATTTACTTGCTTCTAATCGCTCTTCCCCTTTAAATTTTGAAAGCTTTGTTCCTGGTTCCATCGGTGCCTGCTTCAACCCATAAAGTGCTTTCTTCAATCTCAACATTTTTCCTTCGTTTTTGACTTTCATGTATCCTGGTGGTACTTCGATGTAGACTTCTTCTTCGAGCACACCATTCATAAAATATGATTTGACATCCATCTGAAATATCTTCCTTTTGAATTGAGCAGCTTGAGAAATGAGCAATCTAATTGTTTCCATTCTTGCAACAGGTGCAAATACTTCATCATAGTCAATTCCTTCTTTCTGTTTATAGCCTTTCGCCACCAGTCGCACCTTATACCTTTCGACTTCTCCTTGAGCATTCATCTTTTTCTTGAATACCTACTTCACACCAATTGTTTGAATTCCTTTTGGAAAATCTGCAAGTTCCCAAGTGTTGTTATGTTCAATGGCCTTGAATTCTTCGTTCATGGCATTTTTCCAATTTTCATCTCTCCAGGCTTCTTCAAAGCTTATGTTTTCAGAATCTGCCAACATACATACAAGATGTACTTCTTTTGTGTTATCATACAGATCTTGTAAACTTTGCATTCTGGGTTGTTATGGTTCATTTTCACTATCTGAGTCTTCATGATCTATCGAAGTGTTTGAAGGCACAACAACAGATGATTCTCCAGCTTCTATCGCAACTTTTGTCAAACTGTTCCAGTCACATCTGCTTGCTTCGTTTACACGGACGTCTCTACTTTCTATCACCCTTTTGTTTACATGATCGAAGAACATGTATCCTTTTGTCTTCTCATCATACTCAATGAGTCTCTTGTCTTCAAGCTTCGTTCTTCGTTGATCTGGTACATGTGCATATGCAACACTACCAAAGACTTTTAAATGAGACACAATTGGCTTCTGACCACTCCAAGCTTCTTGTGGTGTTTGATCTCCTAGCTTCGAATGTGGACATCTATTTTGCACATAGATTGCACATTAAACAGCTTCTGTCCCAAATTCCTTCGACATGTTCTTGCTCTTAAGCATTGATCGAACCATGTCAAGGATTGTTCGATTCTTTCTTTCAGCCACTCCATTTTGTTGAGGTGAGTATGTTGTAGTTAGATACCTCCTTATCCCCTGCTCTTCACAATACTTCATGAATGTTATTGAAGTATACTCTCTACCTCTGTCTGATCGAATGGCCTTAATGTGTCTATCAGTTGCCTTTTCCACCATCACTTTAAACTTTTTGAATACTTTGAATGCTTCAGATCAATTTGAAGACAACAACAAGACAATAACAAAAACTAAACTTCTAGAGATGATGTTTAGAGGACTGCAACTTCTTCTTTTATATTGAAATGTTTAACTACTTTAGAAAATATGATACAATTGAGTTCTATATATAGAGACTCAATATACAAAAGATATAAATGCTACCTAGGAAATGCTATATAATAAATGCTAGATATTTCTAAGGAGGTGTAGATCCAAGGAGAATATAACATTCAAACTCTCTTTGACTGCATTTAAGTTTATTCCAAAAAAGTTAACATTTTTTCCCTTCAGAAAATTATTTATACTCGTTTTATAAATTTTATTATTACTTCGCGCGCGTATTTATGCGCGGAGCTTCAAACTATTATCTTTGAAAGTTATGATATACAGATGTTAGTTATTTAATAAGTGGATGTTTGGAAACTAAAGTAGATTGGATTCCAGGTTTGAAAAAATTTCAGTTGAAGGACATTGTCGATATTATAAGGACAACAGATCCAAATGATATCATGTTGGAATTCTTAATCGATGTGGCAGATAAATTTCAAACAGAATCGACTATAATTTTGAATACTTTCGATGACCTTGAGAGTGATGTAATAAATGCCCTATTATATATGCTTCCTTCTCTTTACCCCATTGGCCCTTTACCTTCATTGTTAAGCCAAAGTCCATCTAATCATCAATTAGCATTTCTAGATTCCAATCTTTGGAAAAAAGATACCAATTGTCTTGAATGGCTTGAATCAAAGGAGCCTGAGTCTGTTGTTTATGTGAATTTTGGAAGCATCACAGTTATAACTCTAGAGAAACTGTTGGAGTTTGCTTGGGGTTTGGCCAATAGAAAGAAACCATTTTTTATGAATGAAATTTAGTGGCTCAGTGGTTTGGTCATCTGAGTTTGTGAATGAAATTTCAGAGAGACTCCTAATATCAAGCTGGTGGCCACAAGAGAAAGTGTTGAACCATCCATCAATTGGTGGATTCTTGAATCATTGCGGATGGAACGCAATCATTGAAAGTATATGTGCAGGAGTGCCAATGTTGTATTGGCCATTTTTTGCTGATCAACCAACAACAATAAATTTATTTGCAATGAATGGGAGTTTGGATCTGAAATAGATGCAAATGTGAAGAGATATGAGGTGGAGAAGGTTGTGAATGAATTGATGGTAGGAGAGAAAGGAAAGAAAATGAGGTAAAAGGCAATGGAGTTGAAGAAGAAAGATTTTGAGAACACTAGTCCAGGAGGTTGTTCATACATAAACTTAGACAAAGTTATCAATGAAGCATTGCTTAAACAAAATTAGAATTATTTTCCGAAATGCAACATTGTACTGCATCTTTGATTTTCTTCTATTTTAGAATTACAAGTTGTATTTTGATAGACGGTTTATTCCATAATTTATCTCATACTACTCTCAGGAAAATGCCTGAAAAATTAACCTTATTCTGATTCCAAATGGGCTGCTGAAGGACAACCTAGTGCGGATACACTCAAACAATGTCATTCTGATAGCAAAAGAGACCCATATCTATCTATCTATTTATCTATTGGGAGAGAAGAATACTCAAGATAAAAACTTATTTGGCAGAATTTTATATCGCCATCCTCATCTCTCACGATTTAGAGACTGGTCTATGAAAAAATATCTTGTGATGAAAACCTAAGGAAAAAGGATTGCAATATTGTATTGATATGTGTAACAAGGAGTGAAAACAACTGATCAGATATTTTTTGAGTGTTGTTTTGCAGTTAGCATTTGGAAGGAGATCACTAGCAAGTTTGGCATTTCAATTCTACCAACAGAAAGAGAGGATTATTTCACCCTTGTCTCATACTATTCACCGGATTTGATTAGTTAGAAATACAATGCATTTCCAGAATTATTAAACCAGTATGTATACTACACAAAGCAACATATTTGCAATGATAATGGTGATTTGGAAGAAGTTGACGAAAGTAAACTTGAATATTTTAGATAAGATATTGAGAGATATTGAGATCAATTGTGAGAGAATAATTTTACGAAGACTATTTTATATCTGGGATATGCGGTTCATTATATGTTATAGTCGATGTGAGAATTATATACAAATGAATACATATTATATTACCAAATAAATACATATTCCATCACAACCCAATAGTCTCATCGGGTGGTTGACGGTTTCTTAGACTGGTCCAAAAATCATCAAAGAGAATTTTAGGGTGCCATTTGGTGAAGATATCGGCAATCTCATGTTGGGAAGGTACATGAAAAACACGGGCTTGACCACGAGCAACCTTCTCCCAAACAAAGTGAATGTTCATCTATTTTGTGTTGATTTTAGATATGATTATCGAATAGGTAGATAGCACTAAAATTGTCATAGTATACAACAATAGCTCGAGAAATAGGAAAATGAAGCTCCAAGAGAAGGTTGTGGAGCCTGCATGATTCTAAAACCACATTAGCAATGACGTGACACTCAACATCTGCACTAGATGGGAAAATGTGGGTTATCTCTTAGAAGACCATGGAATTAGGTTTTCACCAAGAAAAACACAATAACCCAAAGTAGATCAACGGGTGTCGGGACATCCACCTTAATCAGCATATGTGTAAGAAACAAGTGACTCGATGGAAGAAGGATAAAGATGAAAACCATTTTGTAAGGCACCCTAAACGGAACGCAAGATGCATTTTAGTGCAAGCATATGCTCAGTGAAGAGAGCATGCATGTGAAAACACACATGTTAAACATCACAGAGGATGTCAGGACAAGTAAATGTGATATATATAGTAGGATCATCATATGGAGTATCGAGAGGTACTAAGCTTCTTCTATGTGTCAATTGGAGTAGTTGTTGGTTTGCATGAGGCCATGTCTTCTTGATAAATAATGGTGTAGGCGTAGGTACTATAGCTAAGAAACAATCCTGCTAAATGTTTGGACACTACAATACCTAAAAACTAGCTCATCAGTCCTAGATCCTTCATAGCAATCTCAAAGGAAAAGAGTTTCATGTTAAATTTCTGTCATAGGTTATGAGAGAAGGTGATGAGAATGATGTCATCAACATAAAGTAAAAAGTAAGCCATGTCTGAGCCACGATGGTATCTGATGAGTGAGTGATCGTATGTGTCGTGCTGAAATACAATGGTGGGGATAAAGTCAGCAGAGTGCTTGTACTAGGCACGAGGTGTTTTCTTAAGGCCATAGAGTGGTTTTCGTAAACGGCACACATAATCTAGGGTATGAGGATCACGAAAATCCAGTGGCTTATGCATATATACTATCTCATGAAGATCACCATGTAGGAATGCATTATAGACATATAACTAATGAACAGGCCTTGACTTGGATAGAGAAATTGTGAGAAGAATACGAGTACATGCTAGTATGACCAAAAGACTTAATATCTCATCACAATTTACACATGCCATTGTTGTACGTATTTTTAACACATGTATTTTAATTTATCCTTTTTCACAGGCATTGGTGTGATATCAGCATCGTTCAATAGTTCAAGTATATTTAAGATTTAGTTACAAAACGGTTTTGGTTCTTAGTCACAAAAATCATAAATTTCATGCAAACAAGTTTAGTGTTCTTATCAAAGAGAGTTGTTTGGATTAAAGAGAGTTTTGGATTTGTTTTTCAAATGGTAAAAGCATTTCAAGATTAGTTTCATTAATCTAATTTCATATATATTCACGTATCCTTTCAATATTGTTTATGTCTAACCAATATTGTGAGTGTTATCATGTTAATTTTTAGATGATGTCTCACCCTTACTAGTGAGTACTAACTCATAAATATATGTCTAGCATTTGCTCCTTAGTAGATGAATATCTTAGGTCAAGTTTGAAACATATTTCTCAATCATGATCAAAACATAAAATGAGCAAATAAAACAAATATATTTTACATTTATTAATCATAAACCAAGTTCGTAAACAAAAAGATCAAAATAAATACATAATAGTTAGGTTAACTAACTCTAATCTT
The DNA here is from genome assembly GCA_021764765.1 of Vicia sativa. Taxonomy (NCBI): domain Eukaryota; kingdom Viridiplantae; phylum Streptophyta; class Magnoliopsida; order Fabales; family Fabaceae; genus Vicia; species Vicia sativa. The sequence goes on from CM038792.1 coordinate 220,438,296, forward strand.
GACACAAAGAAGAGGTTTAGCTATCCATTTCCATGGTAGCTTGATAATCAAGTAAAATCCAAAGCTTTATGAACATCAATCTTGAAGGATCAAATATCGAGGCTATAAAGCTTTGATCTTCGTAAAAATGGAGAAAATGAGTTTTTTCTCTCTATATCTTTCCTTGGAAGATTGGTAGGTTATGGAGAAGAATACACAAAATATCTTTAAAGTAGCTCAAAAGCATGGGTTGTCCATCCAGAATCGTCGGGCGACCCTAAAGTTTCGTCGGGATCCACCACAAAGTATGAACATGTGCCTATGTTAGGTGTACAGAGCAGTTTGAAATAACAACCATCATCGGGCGATGGTCTTGCTTCGTCGGGCGACACTAGAAACGCTGGGCGAACGATGGAGCGACACCCTCTAGAGACTTCCCAAAATTTAGGCCAATTTTGCTGTTGTTTTTCCTCTGCATCGTTGGGCGATGCTTTTCTTCCTAGTCGCCTCTGGATCACTGGGTGAAGCTACTGAAATGGAGAAAAATATACTCGCTTCTTGCATTCTTCCGAGTCGGTCGACTACAACAACTTCTGATCAAAATAAGCTGAAAAACTAACAAACCAATTAAAAAATTCAAAAGTTTGTTGAACCGGACCCGACATAGTATTCTTAATTAGAGCGTTAAATTTAGAATGCATTGCAGATTTCCAATTTTGGTCAGATGAGGCTAGTTTGGGATTTTTTGTAAAAGATGAGATGGTTGGATCATTAATGGTAACAGAAAGATTAAATATTTTTCTGGGTTTGTAGATATCTTGCATGCTACGGTGGCCATAGTCCTAGTAGGTGGTGCACGTTGGGCCAGTGGTGTTGGTGATGATGAGGTATTAGGTGTAGCTGTGGAGGGGGAGGAGGATGTTGTGGTGGTGGAGAAGGTTTGAGAGGAATAATGTGGTCTAATGGGTGATATAGACTTATGAGCAGGTATTGAATGGTTATTGGTAAGAGGTTGCGAGGTGGCATTTATTCATTGATGGATAATAGATGAGTTGAAGTTGTCAGTGAAACAATCATATATTGTGAGAGGTGGGGAAGGCTTATAGGAAAAGGGAATCTTTGTCTCATCAAAGATGATATGTCATGAAATGGTGATAATTTTGTGTGACAAATCAAAACATTTGTAACCTCAATGATTAGTGGAATACCCTAAGAAGACACACGAGGTCGAGTGTAGTTTATTAATGATACTGGATAGAAACAATGGATCACAAAGACAATTAAACACATAGAGGTGTGTAGTACGGATCACGATGGCACCAAATTTGGGTAGGGGAGTAATTTAACAAATTATTTTGGGGAAGGATATTAAGAATATAAGTGGCTATTTGAAGTTTGTGATGCAAAAACGAGGATGACGCGGATGAATGAGTGAGAGGTGTGTGAGTCATGTTGTTAATGGGATGTATTTTACGTTCTTATTTGCCATTTTATGATTAAGTATGAGGTTAATAGAAACAAAAAATAACACCATTATCAACAAAATATTTATGAAAAAGTGAATTATCTTATTCACTCCCATTATCACATTGAAAATATTTAACAGTTTGAGAAAATTATGTGCGAATTTGACTAGAAACTGAGGTGAACTTTTCAAAAAATTGAGACTTGTTTCTTAGAGGAAATGTCCACAAAAATGTGAATAATCATCCAAGAATAAAACATAAAACTGATGATTGGGCGCGCTTAAAGTCAGTGATGTCCATAAATTGATGTGTAAACCATCAAAGGGCATTAAAGTAACATTTTTGGACAAATTAAAGGTAACTTAACAAGTTATCCTTATTGCTTCGAACTTGAGCCTTAGGCCTTTAGTAGTTTTGATCGTGTTTGAACTTGGGACAAAACCATCAGTATTCTTTCCTTTGACACCCTTGGATACGAAGCCTTTAGTAGCTTCGACCATATTCACATCTGTAGAGTCAACATAATTAGTTTCCGCCACATGCAGTGGATCTGCATCAACTTTCATTTTGTTCTTCTCGCCAAAGTGCAACGTGTCATTCGTTATTACAGATTGAACTAGATCCCTAAAAAGAAAATATTGTGAGGTTTTATGTTCCAAGAAATTATGATATTAACAAAAACCTCTTTTCTTCAGGTGGCACTATCATTTGGCCATCCTTTACCAATAAGTCAAAAATCTCATCACATTTTGTTACATCGAAGGTGTGTGTTTTCTTAGGGAATTTATCATTTTTCTCTATTTCGACATGATTTTTCCCATTCGAAGGGGATAAAACTTTTCAATAGTAAGGTGACCCTTGCTCTAGTTCATCCAAATCCACTTCGATCCCTTCAAAACCTACAGGATCATTATATATGTCTAATTCATCCTCCTCGTCTTCGACGTAGGCCAATCTTTCTTTTCTATTATTTGTACTAGCACTATCCTTTTCATCCTTAAGACGTTCGTCCTGTCGAACACTATCTGCTAATTGGGCCATGTTCCTTAGGTACTGGATGTTTAATTTATTTCTAATAGAATAATATAGACCGCATCCGGTCATTTCGACCAACTCATGTTCCTGCACTTATGTGAAACATCTTGCCTTTAACAATCGGAACCTGTTCAGGTAATCATCAATTGACTATGTAAATTTCCTCTTAATGCTAGCCAACTCTTTGAGACTAATCTTAGATCTTCCCACGTAAAATTGCTCATGAAACAATCTCTCTAAGCGAGTTCAATCATGTATAAATTTTGTTGGGAGGGTAGTGAACCATGTAAAAGAATTCTTTGTTAGTGAACTAGGGAAGTATTTGATTCTTAGATTTTCAATGTTCTCTATATCCCCAACCTTGGTAAAATAGCTGGCTATATGTTAGACAATTGATTTGCTGGTGTCATTAGAGAATTTAGTGAACTTAGGAACTTTCCACCCCTTGGGTAATTCAGTCTGTAACACATATTCACATAAAGGGGATGTATAATTTGGCCTTCGCGGGCCGACATTTACCCCATTTCTAGCCATTATTATTTTGACCATGGTTGCTGTAACGCCTGAATTTAACTAATTAGTTAATTAAATTAATTAAAGACTTAATTATTGGAATTGTTGAAGTTAGGATTTATCGGTATTATTCTGAAGGCATAATCAGATTAATATGTTGATTTGAAATGTTAGGTGGATAGTCGAATTATTTAGTCGGTTTAATCGGAGAAAGAATATTAAAAATAATATTATTATATTGGACTATTTATTTAATTGAATTGGATTTAGTTGTTGTGTGAAAAATAGCAAAGTTGGGGGTGTGACTAATAGTCCGAGTAAATTATTATTATTATTATTATTATTATCATTATCATTATTATTATTGTTTAAGTTGGAATTATATATAAAAAGAAGTAAGGGTTAGTTAGTAGCTTTTTGGGTGAAAAAGCTTTGTACGAGGAAGAAGAATAAGGATTTGGGAAAAAGATGGTGTACGAGGAAAGTTGCAAGATTGAAGAGAATGGATTAGGAAGAAAAATGCAGAGCAAAGGTTGAAGTCATGGATGAAGCAGAATTATAGCGCGGTCTTCAATCTAAGGTAAGGGTGGGGTCCAATCTCTATAAACGGGATTATGATAAGCCGTATGTGGGTTGGGTGTATGAATTTGCCATGAATTGATTGTTGTTTTGTTTGTACCGTGTTGATTTGATGAAAATATTTGTTTTTGTGTTGGCTGTGGAATATACGTAGAGATTGAATCAATTGATATTATTATCTGTGTAAAAATTACAATACGCATTGGTCTAGTATAAAAATTGGGATCGAAGCTGATAAACAAAAACCTGCCATTGGAAGAAACTGCATTAAAAGAGAACTGGTTGTCTCTCCTCAGGAAGCCCTTCTGAACGGAATGAAGTATGTGAAGAGCATGTTTATGGTCGGAGCAAGCCATTCTGAACCCCTTGCACTTAATGTTCGCGGTAAAAAGTGACGAACGAGGGAATCAAATCGGAATTCGAATCTCCTGCTCAAAACGATTTACTCTTTTGATTTTTTTTTTGTTTTAAAAGATGTCGCGAACACCAAGCTTTATTGTTTCCAAACAAGAAAGAATATAGAAAAAGGGAATGCTGGAATACTCTAAATATGTTATACGTTGCAACTAACATGAACTAGACGCAACGCATTGGGGAGAGACCAGTGTAAGAGGGTTGGTTATATAAAGGGAAGGTATTAGTACCTATATATCTACAGTTTTCTATAGGAACTTTTTTATGCATATTTTGTATGTTTGTGTGTTTTATTTTCTATGCTATTTCGGGAAATTTTCTCCTTTGGGATTTAAGAAAGGTAGGTTAGGCAGGAACCTAAGTTTTGTTATGATTATTATGCTCACAAAGATCATTGGGATCCTCTGCATACGTATTCGCTAGTGGGAATCAGAGCATCTGTAGCTCGGATCTAAGGGAACTAAGGTTTGTTTAGTTTGAGGGAGAAATAAGTATGCTCGCCAAGGGTGAGACCTTGTGCCTACGTATTCTCAAAGGGAGGTTGAGAAAGTCTGAGCAATCATAGTTCCCACTTATGTGCTAGTGGAAACAAAGATTAAGAGACAACGACAAGTGTAATCTTAATGAAAAATGTATCTAAAATATTTCATCACATACATTTGTGAAAAGTTGATTGTTTAAATCTTTCATTGTAAGTATTAGGAGTTTTGCTTGAGTGTACAAGCATTGCCACTTATAGTTAAGAAAGATGTTTGAATTTTTCATTGTAAGCATTGGACGTATTGCTTGAGTGTACAAGCGTTACCACTTACACGTTAAGAAAGATGCTCTGTTTTGAAAAAATGTTTGTTTTGAAAAGGTTTTGATTTAAAATAAGTTTGATTTGTATGTGATGCTATAGATGATATACTTCTTCCATAGAGATGATACATGTCTAAATCTCTAGGATAAATTTATTATTGATTAGGGGGATACTTTTAAGAAGTTTGTGGGTCCTTGTATTATAACCCCAAGAGGAGGCTATCCGAGGGACGTCGAGGGTTCTTGTATTGGGAGCCCAAGAGGAGGCATTCTGAGGGACATCGAGGGTCCTTGTATGAAGCCCAAGAGGAGGCTATAGGCTATGGCTGGCTTGGATTTAAGAGTAATTTCACTAGGAAACCATACTCTTAGGGTTCATGAGTGATTTCATCGGGAAATCATACTCTTAGGGTTCTATCCTAGCGAAGGTGATTCTTTGTATTGGAAGCCTAACAGGAGCCTGTTACAAATTTCCAGCTCTCTTTCTTGTATGATTCCCAAGAGAAGGCTAAACTCAACGAGGGAGTTCTTTTGTACGAAACCCGAGAGAAGACTAACTCAACAGGTGAGTTATCTTGTACAAAGCCCAAGAGGAGGCTATGGGGAACCTAGTTGTTATACTAGTTGTAATGACATAAATGAACAAGCATATGAACAAGTATATATGACAAAGTGTGTGTGTGCATTCACAGGAGTTTATGAAGGAAATATATAAACAAGTGTGTAAAACAAGCAAATAAAAGCTAGTGTAACTTGAATATATACAAAGGAATGGAACTTAAACCTTAAAGGAGGCCCACTGGTTTAAGAGCAGTTTCACCGAGAATAATGCTCCTCTTAATCAGTGTATAAACAAGTGAATAAAAATTAGCGGGACGAAGCTAATTGTACTTGAATATATACAAAGATGATTGAATATGTACAAAGAAATTGAATATGTACACAAAAGGTGGATATGTACAAAGAAATTAAATATGTATAAACAAGTGACCAAATTTTATTTATAGGTGATAATTTTGAGCTTTGGAAAGCCTTGGATCCAAGATTAGGCCCAAATCGTGTTTATCCGATTAATTTTTGTACACAGCCCAAAACATCGAGAACCGTGCCAAATTCGAACTCTGGCTCTTCACAAAAAAAGTCCGGAACAAAAAAATTCTTGCGCGATAGAAAATTTCGAATCAATTGGATGAATGGTTGATGTGATATGAATTTTTGAAGTTTCAGCACAAGTTTCAGGCATCTGATACATGTAGAATTTTTATTGCCCCACTCGATGAAAACGCTTCCAACGAGGATCTTCTGATCAAAATTTGAACTCAAAATGTGAATGAAAGTCGAAGCCAATGGAATTTGTGAGAATTTGATACCTGTCCCATAGCGTTTCGATAAAAATCGAGCGAGTTATGATTTTTTGAACATTGCGCGTCAGATGAAAAATGCTCGGTTTGGCTCAAATTCACCTTCAAAGAATAAAATTCTGGTATTGATTGGTAAGGAAGGCTTGTGAATAAAAGTCGGAGATGACTTCGAGATGGAATTTTAGACACCATCCTCACTCAGTTTCGATATTCCAGTCAGGAGCTATGAATTTTTTAGTGCACCATGCACACGGTTCATCCATAAAATTCAGTTTACCCCACTTGAAAAATTAATTTTTATGGAGACTTTCTTCACACAATTAGCTTCTGGCGTCTGATCGAAAGTTGTAGATAATATTGAGAGGGACTTGTAAGTCAAAAATCGTCCAAAAATACCCAACGAGCTGAGAGATATGCCTTCCGGAGCGCCCTAAAGGCACTAAAAAAACCAAAATTCATTTTATTAAGAAATGAACTGAAACAGTCTTTTTCTTGACGAATTGGCTTTTATTCTGAATAGATAACCTGGAGAACATACTGAAATTGTTCCAACGTCTATGGAACCAACCTGAAAAGACCTTATGACCAGAAAATCTTGCCTCAAGCATACGAATCGAAAAATATCAATTTCTAGCTCGAAGTAATCTGAAATGGCCGAAACGCACAGTTTCTTCCACACCTGAGATACTTGTAAACCCATGACCATGATATTAATGATATGCATGTATGCTTATGATAATGGAAATATAATTCAGGACTATTGAAATAAAGAGGGTAAATTTTGGGGTACAATAGCTGCCCCTATTCAATCATCCTTTCACCGGGAGCGAGGTTGGCTCCTGCCTTCCAAGTGATAAAGGTAAAAGGTGATTAAATACAAATATGAACTCGAAAATTTACACTCTGAATCCCTAAATTTGTATCAATGCATATGGAAGCGAAATTCTGGTGTCAAACCAAAAGACGCGAATAGATTTTCGACTCCATTGAGTTTCACTAGAGAAGAGGATAAAGAATGAAGACAAAACAATGGTGAAGACTAGAACCGATGACCAGACTCAAAAGAATATATGAAGATGTTGTGCTATGGAACGACTGGAACACAAAAAAAACGAAGACTAGAAACGTTGAACAGACTCCAAAAGAATGCACAAAATAAACGTTGAATTTTGTGAAGAGAAACAAGTGTGATACATGCTCTCGATAGGCACAGGTGAAAACCTGACCCAAAAGAATTGGCCTCAACCCAATTCGACCGTGTTATGCTATGGAACAACTGGACATGTTAGTGGACCTTGTTATGCCAAGGAACGATTGGATATGTCACGGAGTAAAGACTAGATATGTTGACTAGACTACTACAATATGGTAGGGAACAATTGGACAAGTTAGTGGAGTAAAGACTAGAAACACCGATTATACTTTACAAACTCAAAGCGTTGTACTCTAAGGAGAGAAACAAGTGTTATACTTGCTTCTCAATAGGCACAGGGGACGACCTGACCTAGGGATGTTCTGCCAGGGAACGACTGAAACGCAACAGAAATGAAGACTGTAAACGCTGACTAGACTTCACACATAGTATAGGGAACGACAATATTATATGTATAGGAACGAGTGTGATACTCGAGCCTGTTTAAGAATTGGTAGAGACCCAACTCTTGTGCAATTGGAGGAGGCAACAAGGAATAGAAACGCTGACTAGACTAACCGCATTATGCCAGGAAACAATTGGACAAGTTAGCAGAGTAAATACTAGAAACACTGACTAGACCTTTTCAGAATGCACGCCAGATTCTGAGTGAAAGGAGCAAGTGTGATACTTGACCTTCAAGGAATTGGGGTTATAAACCAACTCCAACTTCACTAGGGAAATACTAGTGTGGATTTTCTCAGAATAGACGCTAAATCTTAGGGAGAAAAAAAGTGTCAGGCTTGTTTTCAATAGGCACAGGGGATGACCTGACCTAAACATGGTGTGCCAAGGAACGATTGGACACACAATAAGGAAGATATTAGACATGTCACGCCAGGGAAGGATTGGAAATGAAACAACAATGAAGACTGGAAACGATGACCAGACTTCACAAGGAAATGTCACTGACAATTGGATCCTTCAGAATAAACGTTGAATTCTGAGAAGAAAATAAACATGTTGCGCCAGGGAACGAATGGAAATGCAACAATGATTAAGAAACCAAACATGTTGCGCCAGGGAACGATTGGAAACAAAACAGCAATGAAGAATGGAAATATTGACCAGACTTCACAGGGAAATTCCAATGACAAATGGATTCCTCAAAATAAACACTGAATTCTAAAGAAGGAATCAAACATGTTGCGCCAGGGAAAGACTGGAAACGCAACAACAATGAAGACTGGAAATGCTGACCATACTTCACAGGGATATACAAAAATGAACACCAGAAACGTCGATCGGACTTCAAAAGAACATATAGGAATGAAGATTGGAAATGCTGACCAAACTTTACAAGAATATAGAAATAAAGACTGAAAATATCGGTCAGACTTCACAAGTATTTAGACATATCAAAAGAATTCATTCGCGTTGGGACTTTTGACATACCAAACCTATCGAAGGATTACAGGAGCATCACTGGGGACAAAGCTTATTATTCCTGGCTTATAGTTCCATGCAATGTAGGAATTTTCTATAGAATAATGCAATGCGATGATGCATGTTTGCGAAACGTAAAAATGAGTAATCGGTGACCACAGGTCACATCATGATCAGGTTCAAATTTGTGAACTTCACTAGGGGAAGAACGCAAAAGTATGTTGTCGAAGCAAGAATACCATTATTGATACGGCGATCATTGGAGGAATTTCGTACCAGATTCCTCGAGGAACATGGGTCCCTAAAGAGTACGACTTCGTTGGGGATATGACTTCCTTGGGAACATGATCTCTTAGGGAAGTTAATCATCGCATAGCGACTGATTGGGGAAATTATCTACTGAGTAGCGATCAACTGGGGAATGATCGGAAACGCTTGACAAAGAGCTTCCACCGTTACATCCATTTAGAATAACATACCCACGACATGGCTTCACCTGGGTATACAGATAGTTGTTCGCATATCAATCTGCTGGAAAGAGTATGACGCGAACATTGGCGAGTGACAACTCCACTAGGGATTCACATTCAAACACTTTGGTTGGGAAGAAAAACTTTGTATTTCCTGTTGCAATCGGCTTTACCGGGAAATAAATGAGGTACAACCTCACTAGGGACATCATGAGTAGTCTGCTTTGACTTTGATTGGGGATTATGGTTTTTTGTCAAACAATTTATGAGAAGATCATAGATAGATCTGAACCGTCAGAGAAGAGATCAAAGGAGGTTTCTCAGAACCGCCACACTGGGGAATAACCAAAATAGTCTAATGTCCACATACAGGGGAGAAAGAGAATTCCCAATGAAGGGTCGACTGACAAACTGACTTGCTCAGAAAGATAATTTTGTCATCAAGAACATGCAAGAGTCTCTCGATTACACTTCATGGGGAACTTCATTTGGGAGGCATCCGATCATCAGTAACTCGCTGGGGTTAACATTCCTTCGCCAACAGTTTAAACATCGTCTTCACTAGGGATAAAGGCTAGAACCTTCTATCGGGGATGCTTTAAAGATCCAACGGACATCCACGGGGGAATTTAATCTAGGATACCATGTTGATGCTAACCTTTGAAACTGACCCCTTTTGAAAGGTATAGCTTCCGCTTGGGGATCTTCGTAAGTGTCCACTTGGGAAGAAACATCGTTGGCTTTTGCACTGGTGCACTGACCACCTGCAAATATGCAAATATTCCTGCAACACATTGTTAGTAATATTCCCCAGGTGTAGCACGATAACCTCGTCTACATAGAGGTTGTCGAATCTCGACATAACTGCTTCAGATTGATTGACTTTTAAGAGTGTTCACCCCGAGAGGACTTCCCGAGAACTACGCTGAGGATAACGACCCTGGCTGCATTTGGAGATAATGATCTTGAACTTCTGATGAAGAAAGACCAGCACTTTGGACTTAAATTTTTGATGATATGAGGATAACCATCCTGACTTCTGTTGTAGGATTTTTCCGTAAACAAGTATTTTTAATTATCGATTCCACAGGGATTGGTGTATGTTATAGTCTTTCAATAGAAAAGTGTATTTTAAGATATTGTAACCAAAGGGTTTGTTATCTACTCTACTAGAACCATGAGTTTCCAAACAATAACTAAATTAATTCTTTCAAAGAGAGTTATAGTTTGGATTAGAGAGAGTTTGAGATTGTTTTCAAATTAAGAAGGCATGTCAAGATTAGTTTCATTGATCTAGTTTCATACATATTCATTTAATCAAGTGATGAACATAATAGATGATTTCTACAAATACATATCCTCTCAATCTTGTAGATTTCCCACCAAGATTGTGAATGTTATCATGTTAATCCTTGCATGATTCCTCACTACAACTATTAACATGACAATCATTAAGTTCAATATTTTGTAAACACTAACACACAAATCTATTCCTAGCATTTGTTTATTAGAGGATGAATATCCTAGGTCACTTTGAAGTATTCTTTTCCAAGCAAAACTCAAAGCATAAAGATGAAGAACAAAGATATTCAACTATATTAATCATCAACCATGTTCATATACAAATGGATTAATAGAAATACATACTATATAGATCAACTACCTCTAATCTTGACACAAAAAGAGCTTAGCCACTCATGTCCATGGTTGCTTGCTCTCAAGATTGTTGGTAGGAATGATGAAAATCCAAGAATCAAGAAGGAAAAACTATGGTGTTCTTCTACTACTCGCCCTAGATTTTTTATAAAGATGAAAAGATAATGATGGATGTGTGTTTCTTGCTTCCTTTACAAGCCAAAAAGTCAGCTGAAATGATGGGTTGGTGGCTCAAAAGTGAAAGTATGGGTTCTGTCCTTTTTCTGCTTTTTTCGCAGACCGTGCTAAGCCCGGTTAGGCGCGCTGAGTGCGATCATGCTGGCACCGCGCTGAGCGCGACCTGTAGCATGCTTCCTTCATCCATAATTATCTTCAAAAAGAATCATCCCTAAAGCTCTTCAAAATTCTTGAATCCAAGCTTGGGAGAATTGGTCAATAAATTCCTACAATTAAGAGTGAAATAAGTTAAAGAATATATATTAAACAAAAACTAAATAAAAAAAACCTAATTAAACAAAAATACTAGAATAAATAATACTAATTAATTAAAAAGACGTTGTTAAGGACCACAAAATAATGTACAAAATAACTACAATTTGGTCCTTAACAACTCTCCCCAACTTACTTCTTTGTTTGTCTCCAAACAAAAGTCAATAATCTTACAAAGCTAAAAAGAACAAAATGCAAGCATGCAAACTCACACAAGGATAATGGTTCAAACTCGACATACCAGGAAAAAGCACACATTAATCGCTTCTTCTAAACACAACATGGCCATGAATTAAGTTCTAAACACAATATCTCAAAACATGTAACAAAATAAAAGATATGTTCACACTTGAATCACCTAATCATTTCTTCAAAATTCAAGAACAACAAAATGTATATTCACAAAGGACTAAACACTCTCACTAATAATTATGCACATCTAGAATAATTCATGCATTCATCGAAACAAGTTACATGATAAAATGGAAACGAAGATCACTAAGGACTTTCAAGGTTGTAACTTGGCTTAGGTTAGAAACAAGGGATATTTAAGTACAAAGCCATTGAAACGAATCGGGTAAAAGGATATGAAGAGCATTTCACAACTAATTCCCATCTTATTATTCACAACCTCTTTTCTTTACACACAATGATCCTCTCTTTTTATCTTTTGTTTTCTTTTCATAAACAAATTTCTTTCTTCTTTTGTATTTTTCTTTTTCTCTATTCTTTTTCTTTCTTTAGGATCATTGTGCCATCAATTCTAGGTTCTTTTTGATCCACCTCCCCAACTTCATTTATATCAATCCTTTTTTTATTCAAGACATGCTCTTCAAGGTTTAATTGACAAAAGGGTTGGTATTCATAAACAAGAAAATTTATAGAATGAATTATCATTGAATTTTTCAAAGATCATCAACAACTATTAAGTGGCCTACTTAACAATTAGTCGATTTGATAGATTCATCCTACAAATACTATCTAGGCTCAAAAGGGTTCACAAGGATTTACTCACTCACGGGTAATTGAAGCCCTTTTAGAATTGGTGGTTTTTCTCATAATGCACAAAAAATTGCCTTGATCATTTCTTAGTTTCCAAGTTATCACAAACAAGTAAAGATTAAGCATGAATCACACGAGTTAACACAACTATTAGACACTCAATATTTGGTAAAAAGTGGAAGCTTCTCACATATATGGTTTATGTCCTAATGATTCGAATGTGAACACAATTTTTTTTTGTACATGCCAAAATATCTTGCATAAAGAACAAATTTCATAGACATGTTATGTTTCTACAAAACGATTAAATGTGTACCTTCTTTGTGGAATGAATCGAGAATTTTATCATCACCATCATTTTGGTGAAACACGCTTACTAGCTTTGAAGAACCGTTTGAACAATCCGGACAAACCACAAGAAGTAAATTCAAACTAAATGCTATAATCTAAAAATAAAATAAAATAGAACAAAATAAAAGAAAATAAACTAAAATAAAAAGACACCCCAAAATGGTGTTTAAAACTTAAAAAGAAGTACTTAGGCTTCATGCCTACAAAATATTAATTGGAATTACAAACCAATCCCCAAAAATGGATGGCAACCAACAAAATTCAGAAGTTTAAAAGTAAAATGCGAAAATAAACACTAAACTAGAAAATGCTGAAAGTAAAATAAAAACAGGAAAATAAAAGAGAACATCAATCACTGGTCTCGAGAATCGAATCTCCAATAGACCCCGAGTCAGAACCGGAACCAGAATCAGAATTTTCTTCACCATCATCCTCATCTCCCACCTCCTCCTCAGCATTTGGCCCGACCCCGGGGCAACCAGCATATGCACGGAGCTGCTCTCCCGTGCGAGTGAAATGGTTCACTCCGGGCTCTCTAATCTGCAGAGCAAGGTGCTCCATGCTCTCATGCATAAACAAGAATTCTCTCTGATGAGCGAGATGCATCTGCCTGTTCCATTCTTCTGATGGACTAGCCTGAGGAAGTTCCGCTGCAACTGGTACAGCTTGGGCAGCAGTATTATCATCCAGGGCCCTATAAAATCGATCACAGTAGTGATCATCAATAACTCCATCAATGGTTAGGTGCCCCACAGCAGGAAAGGCAACCTTCGCCCTCTTCAGCAAACCCATAATCAACCCAGGATATGTGAGAGCACACTTTATACGCTCCCCCCTGGAGGTATAACTAAGCGTAACCCTCTTCAGGTCATTCGCGATCAGACGGCCAAAATCAATTTGCTCCTCATCGAGCATATAAGAAATCAAACATGCCGTCTCCATGGGTATCGAAGATGTGTGGCTCCTAGGTTTCAGATTGTAAAGCGCCACACACATCATAACTCGGGCACTTGTTTTTAGACTGGCCCTGTTGAATTTCAAAGGTTGACCAGCCTGATTCAACTCATATGAATGCCTGCATAAAACGAGCTTAGTCCTCAAGATGTTGTATCCCAATTACCACGAGCCAGGTGCTCATGGTAGACATCCAGTTGGTCCTCTGGGGCTGTCCAGTTGATGCCCAGAAAACTGTTGATTGCGGTGCGAGAGAAAGAAACTGATTTGCCTCGAACAACGGAAGCAAACCTAAACTCACATCCCTCGGCCAGGATAGCATTGGCATAGAATTCTCGAACAAGCTCCACGTTCACCTTTTGCTGAGGCTCACAGAGAACATCCAAGCCGTAGTTATCAAGGATGACATGAGGCGTGTGGTAGTGCCCTTGCTCACGGAGGCGGATGGTTCGCTCACCAGATATTCTTCAAGCTCTTTGTATCGAGGTCCCGAGCGTCCCAGCAGAGGAAACTCTTTGTCTCTTAGGTGTCATCTGAAAATTCAACGCAAAAATCAACAAAAAAGTGACACCGAGGTGTTCATTAGCAAATAATCATGGAAACAGCAAAGCAAATCAACCAACGAAAGCATTACGATTAATCGGAAATGAAAAAAGAGAATTTTAAATTTTGCGAGATGAGCGGCCGATTTTCGAAAATTTCCTCGAATTTTTCTACAAAAACACTTCCTAGGGCAGCGAAAATGACATCCTAATACTTCTAACAAATAAACATCCTAATTCTAGAGAAAATTCGAAAATTCCTAACCCTAAGTTTTCAAAATCTAACCTAAACATGCAATGTACGAAATTGAGAAAGGAAAAACATAGAATACTTACTAGGATGCCTTGGGTGATTGATTTGACAAAGAAATTCACAAAAATTCGAATATTTTTGGTTGGGGATTTTTAGGATTTTGAGAGAGTGAGGAATTGTGAAGAAAAGAGGGAAAGGGGTAACCCTAACCCCTTTTAAAACAGGCCACAATTGGGCCTCCAAAATCGATTTTTCAAAATATTTTTTTAAAAAAATCCGGCGGAGTGGGTCGGATCGGCGGGCGTAATTTTGATTTTTCAAGAAAACATCAAAATGGACAGTTTGGGCATGTGTAAATGAGTTCAAGGAAGAATACTTACAATGTTGGGGTGCCTCCCAACAAGCGCTTTGTTTAACGTCGGTAGAGCTCGACGGTTCATGATGATCATTGATCATCAAAGAAGGATTCGGCTATGTTGCGGCTCACTTCTCCGCACCGCTGCCCATTCACCGTCCATTCTTTTGTTCTTTCAAGATCTTACAAGACTATTGCACTCTTTGACCTCTTTGATTAAAACGGACGGACCACTTTGTTTTGAGTTTTCCGGAAAAAGCCTCATCCGGAATTGAACAAGAGAACTTTTGGCCTAAATTCCTTGATCTTTATCTTCTTATCATGAGAAACCTTAACTTTTGCTTTGTATCTGGTTTGAATGGTATGCCCTCTCGCATTTCTTCCAATTGAACAAGTTGTATTTTTCACCCGCCAAGGATGGATCGAAATTCAAGAATCGGAGGGCCCATAATGCTTTGTGCTCCATCTCTACCGGAGGTGACAAGTTTTGCCATACACAATAAACGGGTTAGTCAATAGAGCTTTATAGGGGTCGTCGCCCATAAAGCTTCATCTAATTTTGTGACCAATCTTTTCTAGAATTTTTTCCAAAATCTTTTGATTTCTCTATTAGACACCTCGGCTTAGCCATTCGCTGAGGGTGATAGGGGTCGTCACTTTATACTTTACACCAACTTGTTTCAAAAGTTTTTGTAACAATGCATTACAAAAGTGCGACCCACCATCACTAATGAGCACCCTCGGCACACCAAAACGAGAAAAAATGTTTCTTTTCAAAAATTTGATAACAGTTTTGGCGTCGGCCTTAGGCGGCAATGGCCTCTACCCACTTTGATCGGCTACAAGAATATATTCATTTGAAAACGAAGATGGAAAAGGACCAACAAAATCAATCCCCCAACAATCAAATACCTCCACTTCCAACATATTGCTCAATGGCATTTTATCTCTTTTTCCTATCCCGCCACTTCTTTGGCATTTGTCACAAGACTTAGCGTGAGCATACGCATCTTTGAATAGTGAAGGCCAATAAAATCCCGATTGTAGGACTTTGGTGGTCGTCCGCATTCCATTATAGTGTCCCCCACAAGTGGAATTGTGACAATGCCAAAGAATGTTTTTGGCCTCTTCATCACTCACACATCTTCTTAACAATCCATCGCTACTCAACCTAAAGATGTAAGGTTCATCCCACACATAATACTTAGTATCGGCTAAAAATTTCCTCTTCTCATTCCAAGTCAAATCTTCCGGCATTAATCCCGTGGCCTTGTAATTTGCCATGTCGGCAAACCACGGTCGCTCATGGATTGCAAATAACTTCTCATCCGGGAATTCCTCCTTCACCTCTCTTTCCTTATCCGTAATTTTTACGTTCACTAAGCGAGACAAATGATCCGCTACCAAATTTTCCGAACCTTTTTTATCACGGACCTCTAAATCAAATTCTTGCAAAAGAAGAATCCATCGGATTAGCCTTTGTTTAGAGTCCGGTTTGGTAAGCAGATATTTTATCGCGGAATGATCCGTGAAAACCACAACCTTTGAACCAATTAGGTAAGGACGAAACTTTTCCAGTGCTTATACAATTGCGAGCAACTCTTTTCAGTTGTTGCATAATTGATTTGAGCATCGCTTCAAAACTTTGCTCGCATAATGTATAGCATGGAAGATTTTGTTCTTCCTTTGGCCTATCTGGCTCCTACCGCATAATCACTAGCGTCACACATTAATTGAAATCAAGTTTCCAATTAGGTGCGGTGATTATGGGTGCATTATCAAATTCTCCTTTAATTTTTCAAAAGCTAACAAACAATCATTATCAAACAAGAAAGACTTATCTTTGTTGAGCAAGTTGCTCAAAGGTTTGGCTATTTTGGAGAAGTCCTTGATGAATCTTCGATAGAATCGCGTGAAAAAGCTCGAATGCCTTTGACATTGGTAGGTGGGGCGTCTCGATAACATCAATTTTGCTTTGTCAACCTCAATTCCTCTTGAAGATATCTTGTGGCCAAGGACAATTCCTCGGTCACCATAAAGTTGCATTTTTCCCAATTCAAAACCAAATTGGTCTCCACACACCTCTTTCGGTGTCCAAATTTTCCAAACATAAATCAAATGAAGCTCCAAAAACGGAAAAGTCATCCATAAAAACTTCAATTGTTTTTTCAATCAAATCGGCGAATATAGCTTGCATGCACCTTTGGAATGTTGCCGGCGCATTGCATAAGCCGAAAGGCATACGCCTATGCGGAAAACGGACATGTGAAAGCCGTTTCTCATGATCTTTCGGATTCACCGATATTTGATTATATCGAATAACCATCCAAGAAACAATAGTATTGTTGTCCCGCCTTTCTAACATTTGGTCCATGAGCGGAAGAGGAAAATGATCTTTTCTCGTTGCTTTGTTAAGCCTACGGTAATCAATACACATTCTCCACCCCGTCACTTTTCTTGTTTGCACTAGCTCATCCTTATCATTAGACACAACCGTCAAACCTCCTTTCTTAGGAACCACATGAACCGGCTCACCCACG
Source organism: Vicia sativa (assembly GCA_021764765.1). Classification (NCBI taxonomy): domain Eukaryota; kingdom Viridiplantae; phylum Streptophyta; class Magnoliopsida; order Fabales; family Fabaceae; genus Vicia; species Vicia sativa. Next base: position 220,455,634 of record CM038792.1, read on the forward strand.
TTATCCAAAATCGGGTAAATCATACCGCTTCAAGCATCTTCACTACTTTTGCGAACTACCTCCTTCATCACCGGATTCAATCGCCGTTGAGGTTGGGCTACGGTTTATACTCATCCTCCATCATAATGTTGTGCATACAATAGGGCTTATGCCTTTCAAATCGGCTAAGACCCAACCAATCGCATTTTGTTCGATTTCAAAACTTCAATTAAGCTTTCCTCCTCATTCTCCGACAATGTATTACTAATGATTACGAGCTTTTTACCTCCCTCCTCAAGAAACACATACTTTAAATGAGACGGTAGCTCTTTCAACTCAAGTTTTTGGTCTTCATCTTTTAGATCTTTTTCAAACTTTCCTCTTCTTTCCCAAGGGTGCATTTCCTTTGAAATCTCCATTCCTTCCAAACACTCCTCAATATCTCGACTATCATCATCATCATTCACCTCTTGTGTTGCTTCCTCAATAACGTCAATCTTGAAACAATCTTTCTTATCCATGGGATGCTTCATTGCTTCAAAAAGATAAAAGCAAATCTCTTCATCTTGAACTCTCACCTTCATTAGGCCATCATCTATATCAATCATCATCCTAGCCATCTTCATGAATGGTCTTCCAAGAATTAAAGGTCCATCCACATCTTCCTCCATGTCTATGACAACAAAGTCAACCGGAAAAAAGAATTTGTCCATTTTTACCAACAAATCTAAAGCTACACCGTGCGGGCGAGTAATAGACTTGTCCGCTAATTGCAATGTCATTTTTATAGACTTTAATTCAATCTCCCCCAATCTCTTCACAATGGATAGTGGAATCAAGTTGATACTTGATCCCAAATCAATTAATCCGTTTCCAACATATACATCCCCAATAGTAACGGCAAAGTTACCGGATCACTCTCTTTCTTGAATAGTCGTTGAATTATTGCACTACAACTTGCATCCACCATTATGGTTTCTTGATCCGTGTATCTCTTCTTTTTCGTCAAGATATCCTTCATGAATTTTGCATATTTGGGCATTTGCTCTAATGCTTCGGTAAATGGAATATTTATTTGCAATTGCTTGAAAATATCCATAAACCTAGCATAGTGCTTTGCATCATCCTTTTTAGAAGGAAGGTGAGGATATGGTAAACTTCTCAATGGATAAGTTACTTTCTTTTCTTTTTCATTTTCTTCTTTTTCTCCTCTACTTTCTCCTTTTCAACTACACCATTTTCTTTTTCATTTTCAACTAACACCTCATTTTCAACTAAATCATCCTCCACATCAACATTATCATGTTTTTCAACTTCAACCTCTTCATCTTTTTCAACTACCTCTTCCTCCACTATTACTTCTTCATCCTTCTCCACTACTTTCTTTTTTCTTTCAACTACTTTCCTTTTCTCATCACAAACTCTACCACTTCTTGTTGTTATGGCTTTGCAATGCTCCTTAGGATTTGTTTGCGTAGTTGGGGAAAATGATGTCGAAGCACTTTGTTCGGAAAGTTGCTTAGCTAGTTGTCCCACTTGTGTCTCCAAATTCTTGATGGACGCCTCTGTGCTCTTTTGATTAGCCATAGAAGCTTGCATAAATTGAGCTAGAGTGTCTTGAATGTTGGAAGATCTCACTTGATTTTGAGGTTGGTTTTGTTGTTGACCTTGATTTTGTTGTTGACTTTGATTTTGATTTTGTGTTTGATATGGATTTTGCCTTCCTTGGTTATTGTTATCTTGCCTCCACCCTCCTTGATAACCTTGATTACCCCTTTGTTGGTAACCTTGGTTTTGATTTTGATAAGGGTAAGGAGCTCGTTGTTGGTACCCTTGGCCTTGGTTGGCCATATAGTTAGCTTCCTCATTCTCCAGAGGACAAAAGACGGTTTTATCATCTCCTTTGCACAATTCACAACAAGCTATTTGGTGAGCTTGCTTATTTAATGCTCCTTGTAACTCCATGATTTGTTGAGGGAGTTTAGCCATTTGTTTTGTCAATTCTTCAACTTGTTTCGCAAACAATTTGTTTTGCGCCACAAGTGCTTCATGACTCGAACCAATTTCTAAAACCCCCGTTTTCACTTGTACACCACCTTGATCATGTTGAGTTTGATGATCATTCCTACCCATCTTCTCAATTATTTGGATTGCTTCATATGGTGTTTTTTCCATCAAAGAACCTCCCGCCGTGGCATCCAACAACAATTTGTGTTGAGGTTGTAGACCATTTCGGAAAATATGAATTTGGGTGAGCTCGTCAAAACCATGGCTCGGACACTTCCTTACCATAGACTTATATATTTCCCATGCCCGATTCAAAGGCTCGTTTACTCCTTGCGAAAATACCGAGATAGCCGTCTTAGCCTCCATGAACGTGATTGAGGAAAAAGCGTTCAAGAAACTTTTCCTCCAAAACATTCCAATTAGTCATTGTCTCTTGCAATTGATCAAGATACCAATCTTTTGCCTTCCCACTAGAGAATGAGGAAAAGCCTTTGGAAATATTGTTCTTCTTGGTCTTCGGAGCACCGCCCCGCGATCTCGTAAAACTTGGTAAGGTGAGTGTAAGGGTCTTCATGGTCGTGGCCATGAAATGGACTTGAGAAGTTGAAGCAAGCCGTTTTCATTTCATGACCCTTGCATTTGCTTGTCGGGCAAATTGAGCATTGTGACGAGGGCTATTGACACACGTCCCCCGCGGTGGTTATGGTGGTGGTGGTGGTGGTTGTGGTTGATTCTCCGCCATAGTGGTGACTTCTCCAAACACGGGTGGTGTTGAAGAAGTAGATGCTTCTCCTCTTTCTTTCCTTTGTCGAGCTAGTCTTTTCCGTCTTTTAGCACTACTATTAAGTCTTCTAGCCGTCCTTTCAATTTCGGGATCAAAAAGGAGTTGGTCGACCGGAATACTTCCCCGCATAAACTAATTCCTGAAAAGTCTAGCCACACAAAAGAAACAAAGAGAGATTAGTAGAAAAAGTCTTAAAACACACAACTATTGCTATACTAACAACATCAAACGCCAATCCCCGGCAACGGCGCCATTTTGTTGTAGGATTTTTCCGTAAACAAGTATTTTTAATTATCGATTCCACAGGGATTGGTGTATGTTATAGTCTTTCAATAGAAAAGTGTATTTTAAGATATTGTAACCAAAGGGTTTGTTATCTACTCTACTAGAACCATGAGTTTCCAAACAATAACTAAATTAATTCTTTCAAAGAGAGTTATAGTTTGGATTAGAGAGAGTTTGAGATTGTTTTCAAATTAAGAAGGCATGTCAAGATTAGTTTCATTGATCTAGTTTCATACATATTCATTTAATAAAGTGATGAACATAATAGATGATTTCTACAAATACATATCCTCTCAATCTTGTAGATTTCCCACCAAGATTGTGAATGTTATCATGTTAATCCTTGCATGATTCCTCACTACAACTATTAACATGACAATCATTAAGTTCAATATTTTGTAAACACTAACACACAAATATATTCCTAGCATTTGTTTATTAGAGGATGAATATCCTAGGTCACTTTGAAGTATTCTTTTCCAAGCAAAACTCAAAGCATAAAGATGAAGAACAAAGATATTCAACTATATTAATCATCAACCATGTTCATATACAAATGGATTAATAGAAATACATACTATATAGATCAACTACCTCTAATCTTGACACAAAAAGAGCTTAGCCACTCATGTCCATGGTTGCTTGCTCTCATGATTGTTGGTAGGAATGATGAAAATCCAAGAATCAAGAAGGAAAAACTATGGTGTTCTTCTACTACTCGCCCTAGATTTTTTACAAAGATGAAAAGATAATGATGGATGTGTGTTTCTTGCTTCCTTTACAAGCCAAAAAGTCAGCTGAAATGATGGGTTGGTGGCTCAAAAGTGAAAGTATGGGTTCTGTCCTTTTTCTGCTTTTTTCGCAGACCGTGCTAAGCCCGGTTAGGCGCGCTGAGTGCGATCATGCTGGCACCGCGCTGAGCGCGACCTGTAGCATGCTTCCTTCATCCATAATTATCTTCAAAAAGAATCATCCCTAAAGCTCTTCAAAATTCTTGAATCCAAGCTTGGGAGAATTGGTCAATAAATTCCTACAATTAAGAGTGAAATAAGTTAAAGAATATATATTAAACAAAAACTAAATAAAAAAAAAACCTAATTAAACAAAAATACTAGAATAAATAATACTAATTAATTAAAAAGACATTGTTAAGGACCACAAAATAATGTACAAAATAACTACAATTTGGTCCTTAACAACTTCCCGACATACTCTTCATATTCACAAATCATTTAGCTTGCGAACGGACTTAGCCTGATAAACTATGAAGTGGAGGGTATGCCCCTTCACAATGCCTTGCCCCGGTCCTTAGGGACTTGCGAAGAAATTCGTCTCGAGAAGACTTTCTGAGATCTGCATAGTCATGATAAACTGCCCTAGTATCATGAGCTTTGAAACATTTCCTCTGGCTGGCCAATGTTGGATGTGGTTTCAACCATGCTGGAGTGACAAACCATGATTACTTAGTACTTTGAGAGATTCTTCAAATTTTGACACAACTTCCACAAATTGACAGATACTTGAAGTGATTGGTCCCTTCAAAACAACTGGAAGTAATACACCACTGCTCAATAGAGATTTTTGGGCAATAAAAACTACCACACAATTGGTTTCAGTACTCAACAGAGTCACTTGACGGTATGCCCCAGATTAAGATGATACTTTCAAAGTAATTTGCTCTTCAACATATTTTCGAAGCAATTTACCCCTCAGGACAATCAAGAGGTTCATCTGATGCTCATTATGCAAGCTTCCTTGATGTTTAAGCACTTGTTCATATGCAAAGAATGTTTTATCCTAAGAATGATAATTCTAATGCAAATCCTATTCTTGTCTTGAAATTAGAAAGTCTTTTATTGAAAGGATGTATAAACATCGCATTTTTCTGTGCAAAAGATAGAGTGATACCAACTCAAAAGTTATAGCAGATCTCCTAGTAGTCGGGTTACCGTGCTCTCGTTTCAATTTTGGTTTCGAATTAAACCTGCTTTAGTTAGGAGTTTTAAGGGTTGTAACGTAGCCTGGTTTACGATTTTTAGAAAGAACATTTTAAGGCTCAAAATATTTGGTACCCGCCCCCTTCATAATGTCCTTCAACCCTAAGTCCAGTTAACTTGATATGAGCAATCATCTCTCACAAGACGAATTTGATGGTTGAGGAACCACTGCAGTTTCTTGATCGCACAACTTTGACATTACAAAGACCGACAATCACTCACCTTTTTTATTTTGGTGTCTGATCATACAAATTTGTTCTTCATTGAGGATATTATTTGATTATCCTCTTCAAATTTTCTTTCCACACATTTTCCCTTTCTTTTTTATATATTCACACATTCTTTTTTTTGAAAAAATCATGTGATCTCAAGACTTTGATTGATTGGAAGTGATTGTGACTGTCTGAGTCCTTTGCAAAGAGGAATACCCATTGGGGTATCGTCTTCCTTTGATGCAAACCGTTGACAGACGAATATTGACTGCTACGGTTTCTCAACCTTTCGGAGGATAACATTGTTGTATCCTTTAAGGCGCACTCTTGATGAGTTTAGAACGCTCGATCAGACTAACTGAACACTACCCTGTCCCGGGTTAAAAATGAGGGTTTTTTTTCTGAACAGAAAAGAAACTCCTACTTCGAGGCTCAAAGGGGTTAACAAGGGTCTAACTCCCTTATATCTCTGGTATTTGGGAATTTGAAACAATGCATGTACGTCATCAACAAGGTTTTTACTCGAAAGTATACCATTTGAGATTTTTGGTAAATTATTTGTCATCCTCCCTCCAGAGGTGTTGCTTTATTAACAAGAGTTGAGTATTAAAAACATAGTAAAATAATTAAGAGTGAATACGGATGGATTAATCCAAGACAAGCATATTCGATGCATTATGATTAATATTCAAAATATGAAAAAGTTTTGCATATAAGTAAGTACTGAACAAACAGAAAAAGATTACAAATGAGAATGCAAATGAACTTGAAATTTCCGCATTGAGGAGACTAGTCTCCGTCTAGACTTGTTGTTTTTGTCGATGCACTTTGTAGTCTAGACACCACTGAGGCATAGATTCCCTCTTTCAATCTTATATGAACACAACAATCTCTAAATTGATCCAGTCTTGGACTTTGTCTTGGGTTGACATACTATTTTCCACTGAATGGTTGGGTACCCCTGCCTGGTAGTCACATTGACATCAAAGTCGGATCCCTCATAATAAGAGAAATGGCTTGATCCATCCAATTGGGTTCCTTCGATGAAAACTCGATCAAGGGAGGGAACAAATTGTTAATAGTTATAGGCGCTAGACCAAACTCTTTTTATGATTCCCTTGGCTCCTGATGGCCTGATAAAGCGTACGGGTGATAATCATCTTAATCAATCATCTGATTATCAAGACCTTGAATATGCAACAACTGTTGGAAATGATCTTATGGACACACTGGTCGTGCATAAGATTCGAGAGATACTCTTTGAGAATGGATAATCAAACCTCTAATTGGATACGGAATAAGATTGACTTGTAGGTCAACCAAATTTTTATTAACCATAAATACCCTGTATCGAACAGGTCCTGGATCTTGGCCTTCAGAGCCTTTCATCTATTTACAGCCGGACAAAAGTGCCCCTGGATGATATTCACAAGTGATTCTCTCAAAAGATGGGATGAACGCTCTACCTAGCGAATCTGCATACTGAATTGCCAAACATTTTCCACTTCACATAATAGATATTCAGTTGGGGAGAAAATAGTCTTGAAGCAATCTTCCAAACATGAATTGGACTTTTGGAAAAGACGCCAAACGAGTGCTAGACTCTGAACTTCAACCTCTTGCAATCTTCCATAACACGACCAAGTGCCCCAAAATGAGAGACACATCTAGAATTTGCACCAAAACCAGGAGAGAAGTTTGTTGGTGGAGGACACAAAGTACGAATTTTAACCACTAAACTTCCAACACGAGGGAAATAATTAGGCGTAACGCATTGGAAATATTCCCACACACTTCTCGGGCTTCTTCCATATCTGCTGGCGAGCTTTGCCCTACAGATTCACTTGGAGATTAGGAACTAGTTGCTGACGAGCAAACACACGAACCCAATATTATGGAAGAGATCCACTAGTTACTCCATGACTCATATGAGATCTCACGGGATTGGGAGAATTAACAACATTTATCGCAAGAAGCATATATCAGATTACTTTCACTTATTTGCACTTTCTTCGGAATCCTCATAACCAAACTCAACTGAGTCTTCAACGGATGATTTTCCAAGAGCCTGTGACCATGGATAAAGGTTTGCAACTTGCATGTCTGCCTTAAACAACCCCAAATGATTTTTCGAATAGTCAAATTCCCCCACGAAGTTGCTCCATCAGATCGAGGAGTGGTGAGAAGTCAAGACTTGCGATTCTGAACAGAAAATACCGGATCTGGATAAGGAATTTCCATGGCTCTGAATACATGTTATAAATGCATGAAATAAATGCATATACGTGTTAGATATATACACATGTATTTTTCTAACATTTCTTTTGGAAAAATAAACATGTTATGGTGCAAGTGCATTGACCATAGGTTCCAAATTTCCGCATAACAATGGGTAGCGCATGTAGAATCGGATGACACCTGTACAATCCTCTAGATAATTGATACATAATCCCTAAACAGGGTGAAGATACCAGGATCAAAAGTTCGGCACCAATTCAAGATGCCATAGAAAATATCAGAGAACCAAGTGTCATGGAACCAAGTATCAGAGAACCACACGGTCACCAACAGAACTGAATGTCATTGTCGAAACGATATAATCACCATTTGAACATGGTCACCAATAGAAAATACCAAGTCACCATCAGTATCAAGTCATCAACAATACTTGTGATAATGATTTCCCTCCCCACTCACGGGTAATTCTAAACAGAACGGGGGTCCCTAATGATAAACAAATTCGGCAGTCCTTTATCGAGCACTCCGCTATCTACACAACAGGGTGTAGGGCGAAAGCACCGTCAATCGAACCTCGTCTGAGTTGGGTACTTCATGCCTCCCCACACGTATCACAGGATACGGGATTTGACATGAACATTCTTCTATCCTATATGTATCTGGCCGGGGTAGGGGGTCTTTTACCTCTTCTTACTCTCACCCAAGGTAATATCACAACACTACAACAACCAATATACAAGATATAAGAAAATTAAAGCGAATGCCACATAAAATGCAATGCATATCATACAAAGGATGATGTGATAAAGCTGGTAAATAAATAAACACCCAATAGACAAGAAAATAAAAGCTAGGATCGACTCCTAGACGGACCAGTAAGAGGACTATCACGTCCCTAGTGAAGTCGCCAAATGAAATTACTTCGCAGAAATCATCAAATAGAATATTAATGAAGTTGCCATCAAATGGGAGGCAAGCAAGTTCTATGGAAGAAGCACACAAACAATGCAATGTACAAACAAATGATGCACATGCGAGGGGAAGATGAAAGAAGTCCCATAGCCTCGACGGTAGCGTGTCACTGGAGTCAACCAAAAGCCTTCTTTTGGAGGAAAACCATAGCCACAAATGGAATTAAATGTGTCAAATAGGAGTTTCCTATGGGAGAATGACATCATAGCTTGATATGAATTACCAAGTGTGAGGAGCATATGAGTGTGAATATCAAAGCATGTGAATGTGAACTCCATGAGAAAGCGTGGAGAGTCAGAATAGGGGACTCTTGCCACTTTTACTATTGACTCGATAAAGGAAGCATCATGATTCGCGTGAGCTATGCTGACAAGAACTGAACTTGCGGGGGTTGATTGCGAACCCTCTCTGTGTGCCTTTCATATCATCATATATCAATATCATAATTATCATCAAGTAGGGCTTTGTTAGGCGGTGCTATATCAGGTTGCCTAACCACTCATGACCTATGTAAGCACAAATTTAAACACAACTTAAAGTCACCTACCTTTGCATGGAAGAGGATTTTAACTAAACGACACACAGTTCACACACAAAATTACCCTAAACGGGTCTTTAAATAAACCAGAGGGGTTCCTGAACATGCTCCAACTACGGAAGCCCCATCATGCATTTCTAATCCTACTTCTTATGGCATGGAAAGCGGTAAAACCCTACTTCTCATGCTCTCTAGAAAAGCGGTAAAAGAATGTGGTAAAAAGGTATAGAAAATACCAAACGGATAACAATCCTTATAAGCAAAAGTAAGAAATAAACACTCCGGAAAACTTCACGTGCTACTGACAAACAATAAGGAAAACCAGCGAGTAATACGCAGAGACACCAATAAGCATGATCGGAGTGCGTGTCGTACACATCCAAAACAAATAATCTTGCAAGAGATTTCAATCCAGACAATACATACAAAGAATGCGCATATCATATGCACAATTAGAATGTGTGTTTGTACACATCTGAGCTAAACTGATAAACCTGCAAAAAGGTGAAAACCAAGCAATGCAGACAAATGGCGTGCATATCGTATACAATATCAGAATATGCGTTAATACACATTTGAAACAATCCAATAACCTGCAAGAGATCACAATTCAGACAACACAGACAAAGAATGCACACACATGTGTGCAAGATAGGGATGTGCGTTCGTACACATCCAAATCAAATCAGACAACCTGCAAGAAGGTGAAAACCAAGAAATGCAGACAAAAGAGCACACACACATGTGTGCAAGATCAAGATGTGCATTCATACACATCTTAACCGATCATATGAACCTGCAAGAAGGTGAAAACCAAGCAAGCAAACAAAAGAATTCTCACATATGTGTGCGAGATCAAGATATGTGTTCGTACACATCCTAATCTCGAGAAAAATGCTCAAAGTACCTTGCACATGTAACAAAGTGTCAGAAATAACAAGGTGGAGTACTTATTGGAAGCACAAAGCTCAACAATGAATATTCACATGATGATATACTAGTATAAGCATACAATATGTGAAATAAAATGTCAAAAATCGGCTTGGGAAAGCGCTTATTCGAAATCTGAGCGAAAAAGTCAACTTGTCGGAATTAATTGAAAATCGCATTGTTGCTTGCAAATGCATCAACGGTTTGAAAAATATGATCGATTTTAATTAATTTCGAGTGAAAGCGACGTTTTTCGAACTTTAAAGGAACGGGGTAGAAAGTGTGTTTTAGGCATGTTGCACTTGAAATTCGGTTTCGAAACCATCAAAAACAGTTTTAAAACATGCCAAAACATTGGGGACAAGTATTTCTACCTTGAACCTTTGAGGAAAAATGAGTTTCGATGAACAAAAATGCATAAAAATGCTTATGGAAAGTGAAATCTCATGTGTCGATTTAATTGCCAATTCTCATTTGCTTTGTTGTTGAACTGAGAAAGAATTGGATATTAAATCACATATGAAGCATACAATTCTAAACAATCGAATATGCACATGATATCCAAAGAATCAAAGTGTTAGAATTGAAATAATGCATGAAAATGCATGTTTATTCATGTATTTAATGCTTTTTTCATGTATTTAATGCTTTTTTCATGAATGAATGACATACAAATGTAAACAAACAAATGCTCAACCTATACCACATCTAGACATGATGCAATATGTGAATTAAAGTCAATTAGAATAAAGAATTCAACATGTTATAATGCATCAAGTGAAATGTTCAAGAATGCATCAATAAACACATTAAAATATGCATAAAACTAGGCATCGACACACCTTCGAGTTTCTAAAATCAAGCCTAAACACATGAATTTGATTCAATTATTCAATGCAAGTGTATACTAATGCATGAACATGCAAATTACAAGCCAAATGCAAATACAAATGTACTATAAACAAAGAAATTGCATCATGCAAGCTTAATGCACAAAAAGCTACATCTCGACACAATAACATTCATAAATCAAGCCTTAATCAACACAATTCCAAGTAATTAATCAAGATCACAATCCACATGTGTAATTACAAGCAACTCCTCAATTCAAAATTCAAGAATAAGCAATTTCAGGAAAAAAAAATCACTTAAAATAAGTGCTTATGGAAATAAGTACTTACTTGAAATCGAAGAATCGAAGTCAAATTGAAAAAGAATTGACAAATTACAGGAAGAATAAGGCAAGGCCGATCGGTTCACTTGAAGAAGTAAAAGATCCGAGCAATAAAGAATGAGAGGCGAGCTCGGTTGCACTTGACAAGAGGTCCGGCTAGTTGGAGGCTCGGAGGAACACCGACGATCAAGAGAGGGAAGCGGATGCGGTGCTTGAAGAAGGAAAGAGATTAGAAGAGGAGTAGAAGACCGGTCCGACACGGAGCTGATCGGAAACAGAGGGATAAGGCGGCTGGAGGGAGCGGTGAGGTCGGAGACGGACCGAAAAGAGGGAATCTGGCGAGGAAGTAAGTCGATTTGAGGCTAATCGGAAGAAGACCAGTTCCAGCGATGCAGGGTGGTGGTCCAGCAAGGAGGCTGGAGGCGGAGCAGTGACCGGAGTTAGGAGGAGCGCGGTGAAAGAAGGTTGGCATGAGGAAGATGTTTCTTTTTTGTGACTTTTTATTCTTGAGTTTTTGAGAGAGAATTGAGAGAAAATGTGATTTCAAGGTGAAAATTTAACAAATGATTTTTTTTCAATTTATGAGAGGCAAATTTTATTTATAGGTGATAATTTTGGGCTTTGGAATGCCTTGAATCCAAAATTAGCCCCAAATCGCGTTTATCCGAATAATTTTCGTACACAGTCCAAAACATCGAGAACCGTGCGAAATTTGAACTCGGGCTCTTCACAAAAAATGTTTGGAACGAAAAATTGCGTGAGAGTCAAAATTTCAACTCAATCGGATAAACGATTGATGAGATATGAATTTTTGAAGTTTCAGCACAGGTTTCGGGCATCTGACACAAGCAAAAAATTTATTGTGCCACTCGAGGAAAATGCTTCGAATGAGGATCTTATGATCAAAATCCGAACTCAAAATGTGAATGAAAGTCGAAGCCAACAAAATTTGTAAACTTTTGACACCAGTCCCATCGCGTTTCTATAAAATTCAAGCGAGATATGATTTTTTGAACACTATGCGTCAGATAAAAAATGCTCAGTTCGGCACAAATTCACCTTCAAATAATAAAATTCTAGTATTGATTGGTAAGGAATTAGCTCTCGGCTTGTGAATAAAAGTCGGAGATAACTTCGAGAAGGAATTTTAGACACCGACCCTGCTCAGTTTTGATATTCCAGTCAGGAGCTATGAATTTTTTATTGCACCATGAACACGGTTCAGCAATAAAATTCAGTTTATCCCACTTGAAAAATTAAGTTTTATGGAGACTTTCTTCACACAATTAGCTTATGGCCTGCGAACAAAAGTTGTAGATACTATTGAGAGGGACTTGACAGTCGAAAATCGTCCAAAAAAAACCAACGAGATGAGAGATGTGCCTTCCGGAGCACATGAAACGCACTAAAAAAACATAAATTCACTTTATTAAGAAATGAACTAATATAGTTTTTTCTTGACGAATTAGCTTTTATTATGAACGGATAACCTGGAGAACATACCGAAATGGTTCCAACGTCCGTGGAACCAACCCGAGAAGACCTTCTAACCAGAAAATTTTACCTCAAGCATACGAACCGAAAAATATGAATTTCTGACTTAAAATAATCTGAAATGGCCGAAATGCACAATTTCTTCCACACCTAAGATCCTTGTAACCCCATGACCATGAGATTAATGATATGCATGTATGCTTATGATAATGGAAATATAATCCAGAACTATTAAAATGAAGAGGGTAAATTTTGGGGTACAACACTCCCAAACACTTAAGTAGGACTCCTTATGGTGTTTTCTTAAATAGTTTGTTGCCCATTAACACATAACTTAGGGCACAATACTTGATTTTTCTTTATGCATTCACTATTTTATTCTTCAACTATTCTATTATTGGACTTCTCCAACCCGTACTTGCCAAACTATTAACAAAAGAAAATAAAAGAGCAAAAATAAATTTATTCTAAAATATTTTTGTTATGATTTTTTGATCAAAAATTAGACTTAAATAATCAAAAACGATAAAATAAATGAACACTTAAGTAATAGAAAAAAATGAACACATTAAACTAAACTAGATGTCACAAAGTTTAATAAAAAAAGACTTAAAATGATAAAAATCAAAATAAAAATTAAGAACACCCGACTGAACAGACGCTTACAGTTTAAAAAGTGGCTGCAAATTGCACCGAAAAAATATAGTAAACACGCCAACATGATCTACGCGCAACAAATATTCATAAAACATTCAAATAAAGGTGAAAACTCAAAATATTTTGCCTGCTAATTTTCACACAGTATCTAATTGCTTTTAATGATCTGTCAGTAGAACCGAAATATCAATATTATTGAATTATCACTACCAAAAATTCGCTCATTAGCCACAGTTAATTTGCCTCGGTTATATAAATGTGGCTAAATTAGTTAGTTTGCCACGGGTGAACCATGGCTAAATTATTATTATAAAACATTTTACCACCAACCACAATTTAATAGTCACACCTAATTTAACCGTGGATAAAAAAATAAGAAGTTTAAAGAAATTAAGTTTAACACGGTTTAACGGTGGCTAAGAAAAATGTGATTATTTCATTCACGCGCTATTCTTTTCCCTCTTTATTTTTTATTTTACTTTTTTTCCAGATGACTCTCAATCTTCCAGTTTCTTCCATTCACTTCTCTTCTCTGTGTAAAACTCTTTCTCTTCTCTGTCGTAAAATTCCTTTAAGAACCATGAAATCATTATATTCGATTCATATTCACTAATCCCCAATCTTCATGTTTTGTTGTCGATAAGTTTTATTGTTGTTTCAGTTCAGAAACATGAAATTGATAAACCCTAATCCTCAATTCATTTGTTTCTGAGTTGTTTACAAATTCAAGGTTTATTTCTGGTTTATGCATTGTTTACAATCCCTAATCTTTCTCTTCTTTCAGTTTTGTTTCCTAATTTGATTTTGTTCCTAATTGTTCTTCACTTTCAGTGACGTTTCTAATTCGACGGTACTACTAATGATTCTCCTCTCTCAATCTTATTGTTAGGTGTTGTTTCTAGTTCCGTTGCACAACATTTTGAGCTACATTTGCTGAGCTAAAAGGTATTTTTCAAAACTCAAATAACTTATCTTTATGCTTCTGTTCGTATATTTTAGATATATTTCCATGCCTTTATGATAGTGTTGATATGAACTTTGTTGATTTAAGTAGAAATTCCATTTAATGGAATAGCTTATGTTGTAGCTTTTCATATTCATTTTGACATAGTGTGATACGGTGAACTGACTTTGTAGGATTTTTGTATCCAAATGTGCGGATAGCAAGAGTCGCCACCGACTTTTATTTTTATCCAATTAAGGGAAGGTAAAAGTAACAGAAAAAGACCTTCGTTAGATTCTGAGTTCGGGAGAATGGTTATGAAAAGGGAAGGTATTAGCACCCCTTTCCATCCGTAGTTATCTACGGGCTCTTAGTTGCTCTAGATCACTTTTAAAAATTGCTTTCTGTGTGTTTGACAAAAAAGTTTTGAAAAGGCATTTCGCTTTGACTTTGTAATGACTCATGTAGGAGTGTATACAAAGTGTTCGGAAATGTTTTGTTTTTGAAAGAGAATTTGAACTTTGAAAAAAGTGTGTAGTGTGAAAAGCATTTGATAGAGCGAGCAACTAAAAGACTTATTTACCCACTCAGAATTGGTCGTTTTGTTGTACTTCTACGTTCCTTTAGAATAGCGCTAGCCATACCATTAGTTAGTAGGTAGCTCCATTCGTTGGATGTAAGCGGGACATCCGAAGGGACATCGGATGGTCATAGAAAGCAACTTGTAGGAAGTATCCTAGCACATTCGAAGGGACTATCATCATTTTTCGTAGGCGGCAATCGAGGGTCAAGATCATGTATTCGGAGGCGACGTCGTGGGTCTATGATCTTCGTATCGAAGGGACTATGATGATTTCTTTGGAAGGCAACGGTGCTAGAATACCTCTACGTTCGAGGGACATGACCATTTGAATTCGTAAGGCAACGAGAGAGAATTACCCTAAGGGGTGCGTGTGTGATAGAAGTGTGTTGATTTCAGAATATGTTATCTTGAAAATTAGTGTGAGCTATGTCCAATTATTATCTTGCCATACACGCCTAATTACTAGCAATTGATAAGGGTGCGGAAAGTAAAATGCGGAATGTAAAGTGCGGAAAGGTAAATCCTACGCTATTACATGGCTTTGGGGCAGATACATAATTTAACTTGCGGAAAATAAAACCCTAAATTAAACTATTACATCCCATGAGCAGTTACATTATTGGAAAAAAGAATGATAAAAAGAAAAAACGTCCGAAACGGAGTAACCTGTGAAAGAATAAGAAAATCGGGAAATATGATGAAATTGAAACAAGAGAAAATGTTAGAAAAAAAAATGCAATTTTTAATGTGAGAAAATTAATATATGCTGGAAATAAGATAAATATATTAAAATAATTTTTTGGGATTTTTTGGAAAAAGATTTAATAATTAAAATGCAATTTATAATGATTTAAATGCTAAAATATAAATAAAATAAATATGCATGCAAAAATTATATTTTTTAATTTATTAAATTAAATAAAGGTTTTTATGAAAATAATGTAAAAAGAAAAAATGTTTTTGGTAATTTTTTAATGCAGGAATAAAATAATGAAAAGAATTAAAATAAGATGAAAATATTAAATATAAAGAAAATATGAAAATAATGCAAGTTTTTGGAAAAAGAATGCAAACTGATGCAAGCAGGGATCGAACGGGAGACATGAAGGAGGATCTTGGAACAGTGAATGCCTTAACCATTAGGCCACATGTGCAAGCGTGTCATGGATCAGAAGTGTGGGATGATGAGCAACACGCGTCGCCATCTGGAGAGGTCAAGACACAATCAGCATAGTGGGGTCCCCGTGGAAAGAGAGAACCAATCGGATTGTCCAGAAAGGCCACGCACGCTCTCGCCGGTCCAAGTGGAGTCAACGACGCCGGAGCCCTAGCTCCGGTCGTCTTCTCCGGTCACCTGAAAAACAAAACACGAAAAATACGACGGATAAATGGGGAAGGGGGACCCTACTCCCCTAAATCGACCATGGCGAATCCACTGGTGGCGTTAGTTTTGGCTGAAAGTGCCTGTAGCACCTGGTTCGATCGAAACAGATCCAAATGCCCTAACAATGGTAATGGATGATTTCTACGTGTATGCTTGCATGTAAAGCATCAAATGCACTCTAATGAATGTCCTGAACATAAACAAACACACAAAAAGCATTAACAACACATGAATAATGAAATTCGAATTTCATAAATGTACCAAATCGGAGCAGGCTTAGAATCGAGTTCTGGGCAGTCTTGGCTTCAAGTGAGGTATGCTTTTGCTTGCTGGGAACCTCCTGAGCAAGATTGAATGCTCAAAACACCTTGAATTTGGTTGGAAATTGGAAATCGAAAATTGCAACTTTATGGAAAATTTTGGCAAAATAAGGGTTAGTAAGGGCTAGGGTTTCGTCCTTGAGCTATGATGCTTGATATTTATAGAAGAAAATTGGATGGCAAAAGAGTAGAAAAAAGATTGATTCTTGAATGTGCAAATATTTTCCATTTAAAACAAATCAAATATTGGAAAAAATTTGATTTTCTCATGAATGCAAGGCTATCACGAATTTGGAAGTTGTCTTGGGCCTTCTTGGACATTTAGAAAGATATAAAATCATTCCTTTTGAGAAAAATGTTTAATTTTCATATTTTATATAATTTATTTTTGAATTAAATGTTATAAAATTCAAATATAAATCATAAAAATAGAAAATAACCAAGGCCAAGCATTTATGGGTCAAGAGTAGCATCATGAACAAGTTTGGATCAAAAGATTATAGGCCCATTTGGAAAATTTTGCAATTTGACCAATATGTCCTTTTGTGCAATTGTCCAAAATTGCCCAACTTCTGAATAGTGTATCTTGCTCAATTTTATACATTTTTGAGTGTTCTTGGACTTTTTGGAAATCTCTAAGAGTCCTCTAACCAATGTCTTTGGCCTCACCTCAATTGGAGTTACCATGCTCAAAATATCTTCAAAACAAAAAGTTGACTTTTTGTTGACTTTGAAAATGACCTGTAATGTTTTGAGCTATACCTCTCAAATGAAGCATTGGACATTCTTGTGAGACATGAAGTTGTAGAGAATTGAATTTCCTTCAAAACAAGAGGTGGTGGAAAAATTTCGAGAAAGTATGAGAAAGTTATGATCAACAAAGTTCATTGACTTTTCATCTAGAAACCCTAATTTAGAAAGTTTGACTTTTGGGCAAATCTTGAGTTTTCTTGATGAATCATGATCAACCCTTGATCAAATGATGAATGTAACTTCAAAATGAGGATGTTGACCAAAAATCAGAAGTTTTGGCTGTATGTTGACCACAGTTGACTTTTGTCCAATACACCGATTTTCAACCATCCGAGCAATGTTGAGGAAACTTGACTTGTGAGGCTTGAAACTTGACATGGAGAATCTTTGAAGCATATGAGGAGGCATGAAGGTCATTGGAGATGTTGGAAATCCATCTTGACTTGAGAGATACCAAACCCTAGTTTGGGTTGATTGTCTAGGAGAGAGTTTGTCTGATCAACTCTTGAGGAATCCTTGAGTATGGATGTATGAAATCTTTTGAGAAGATGGAGGGCAAATTTTGGGTATGACAGCTGCCCTGTTCAATCTTCTTGTCTGGAAGGTTAGATTGACATGCTTGTCTTCGCGACGGAGGTAGAAGATGATTGAACACCGAGTACACCTGAAAATTTGCACTCGCGGTTGGTGGATGATGCGGGAACGGGCTTACAGATGCCGTTTGGAGAAGTTGGAGACTTCGCTGGGGAACGAGTCGTACGCTAGACTCGAGGTTGTTAATGGGACGGAGATGGGCTTAAGATGCCATCTGGAAAGGTCTTGTTGGAGGGTGAGTCGACGTTAGACTCTGAGATGTTCTGGAATGGAGAGGAGATGGGCTTAAGATGCCATCCGAAGGAGTCGACGTTAGACTTCGTGTTCACTTTAAATGAAGTTATTGGTTGTATTGATTTTAACCATATATGCAGATTCGATAGTGAAGAGATGTTGACAAATAGTCGGAGATGGGCTTAGGATGCCATCCAAGGCAACCGAGTCGACGCTAGACTCGTAGTTCTGTTGATAATCGAATAAATCTTCGATCACGGGAGAGATTGTAGTTGGCCGAATGCGGATAGCTTCCTGTTGTGCATCGGTGTTGATCCATTGTTATCGGAGGATAACCAGGTGGTCTTCGGATAGTTTTCCGTCGGCTCGGGCTTAATCTCGACCTTTAGGCGGTCTTCGATGATTTTCCGTCGGCTCGGGGCTTAATCTGGACCTTTGCGGTCTTCAGATAGTTTTCCGTCGGCTCGGGCTTAATCTCGACTGTTTGCGTCAGTATATTACTGCTTTGGAGAAAACAAGAGAAACTTTGATAGAATATTTGTTAGTTTTATGCAAAGTATGATGCATGACAGTGTATATAAATGACATATGCATGAATTGTGGCTTTATGAGAAATGTATGAATGATGAATGTTGTGATATTTCGGAACATATCCATCTTGAAGAAGATGCGGATATTCTGTTTGAAGATTTCTGACTTCTGCCTGGGGAATAGAGTAGGTGAGAACCCTGCTTTTGAAGGAGAAGAAAGATATCTTGGATTCCTCCGATGCACTATCTGACCAAGTCTTTGGCCTAGACGTTGCTGAGGAAGGTAGAGATTTGAGAAGCTCGCTGTCGGGGATCTCATATATAGACCCTGCTGAGGAGAATCTGGGAGGCGATCCGTTGAGGACCTTGTATGTAGATCCTGCTGAGGAAATTTAAGAGATTCTCTACTGGGGATTCCGAGTGTAGATCTCGCTGGAGAACATTTGATGGTTGCTGAGAGACCGGGCTTGAAGAGTCTAGAGTCCGTTGTAATCTCTGGCTGGGGAATAGAAGGTGTATGTCTCCTCCGATGCACTATCTGACCAAGTTTTGAGTCTGGATACTGCTGCCGGGGAGAAGGGGGAGGATTGAGAAATATCCGCTGGGGATGAAGTGTTACTGCTTAGAGACTGATGTAACGTTGCTCGATTGAGTGGAATTGCTGCTCGTGGATTCCCTTATACTCCGCTGGGGAAGGTGTGTTGTGGGTGACACCTTTATGCTCTGTGGGGAATTTTATGGGTGACTTTCGTCGTCGTCCCAAATCCTAGAGCCTGTAGTAAGTACTTTTGCATATTCACTTTTCGTATGTTTGCAGAGAGATTTTTATTGTCAAATGCGTATAATCATTTAAAGCAAACGTTGGACTTATTGCAAATAACAACGTAAATTGTAAAGAGAAAGAAGTATATTCTTTTTGAAAGGTGGCGATGGCCAAGTAGTTTGTACACAAGAAAGGTAAAAGCTATGCGGAAACAATCTCGTTAAGTTCCAACTATGCTAGTACTCATATATTTCAACTATCTCATCTCCTTTGTGAGAAAGTGAATAGTGATCTTCGCCATTTGAATCTTGAATCTTGATAGTAGTCGGAAGCAGTGATCCGAAGAGACATAGTCGACGCTTAAATCCCTAATTTTGCCTAGACCGCCTTTTGGGTTTTCTCTGGGATACCTTTTTGCCCAAGCCGCCTTTTCAGGTTTTCGACTTGCCGGGTGTACATGTTTTGTATATATCCTTAATTTTTGCCCGAACCTTTTGGTTCGCCAGGATGCCCTTATTTTTGCCTAAGTTCGTCGACCTAGCGGGTCTCTTTTATGCGTAGTATTTTTTGACTATGTCTGCGTTCACAGGGTGTGGGAAGTCTTCACCATCCATGGTGCTAAGTATCATAGCTCCAGGAAAATACGTCTTGACTACAAATGGTCCCTCATAGGTGGGAGTCCATTTGCCCTTGGGATCACCTTGTGGAAGAATGATGCGCTTGACCACTAGATCACCGACTTGGTAGACTCGGTGCTTGACCTTCTTGTTAAATGCTCTGATCATTCGTTTCGATAAATCATCCATGGCGGATGGATGCGAGTCGTTCTCATCAATCAAATTAATCAAGGCGAGTCGAACCCAATCGTCTTCATCTAACTCGCCTCTGGAGGACTCGGTTGAGGGTATCTGAACCTCGATGGGTAAGACGGCTTCCATACCGTATACAAGAGAGAAGGGGGTTGCCCCTATTGATGTCCGTACTGTAGTGCGATAACCATGAAGAGCAAATGGTAACATCTCATGCCAATCCTTGTAAGTCCATATCTTCATATCTTCTTAATGTTCTTGTTGGCGGCTTCCACTGCGCCATTCATCTTAGGCCGATAAGGAGATGAATTGTAATGTTTGATCTTGAACTGCGTGCAGAGTTCGGTGATCATCTTGTTGTTGAGATTGGAACCGTTATCCGTGATAATCCTTTCAGGAGTGCCATACCGACAGATAAGATTATGCTTGATGAATCGAGCCACTACATTCTTGGTAACAGATGCATACGAGGCTGCTTCTACCCATTTGGTGAAATAGTCAATTGCCACAAGGATGAAACGATGTCCATTGGAAGCTGTGGGCTTAATCTCTCCAATCATGTCAATGCCCCACATTGCGAAAGGCCACGGAGAAGTTAAAACATTCAGAGGTACTGGAGGTACGTGCACTTTGTCGGCATAAATCTGGCATTTGTGACAAGATCGAGCATAGCGGTGACAATCAGCTTCCATGGTGGACCAATAGTAACCTGTTCTCAAAATCTTCTTAGCCATCGTGTGTCCACTGGAGTGGGTACCAAATTCGCCGTGTAACTCTTCCATGATACGCATTCTTTGTTTTCGATCTACGGTAGAAGCACAAGTCGTGGTTGCGCTTGTATAAGATGTTCTTTGAGAAAGAACTTGGAAGCAAATCTTCTCATGAACTCTTATCATTAAGATGCCCTGGATATTCCCGAGTCTCAAGATACCTCTTCACGTCATAGTACCAAGGTTTCTCTTCGTATCAAGCTCATAACAACTGGTTCGTCAAACTTTTCAATGATGATCGGGGAGCCTCGTTGTCCCATCGACCTTGAACATAGATGACATAGTAGCCAATGCGTCGCCAACCGATTCTCTTCTCGTGGAATATGATTGAAAGTAATCTCTTCAAGTAGGAATCAAACTCGAACATGCTCTCGATATGGAATGAGATTCGGATGCTTCGTATCCACTCGCCTTAATCGGTGATCACTAAAGTGAGTCTCCATACACTTGTAAGAACTTGATTCTTAAGTCAATAGCAGCTTTGATACCCATGATGCACGCTTATTCGCCATGTTGTTCGTGCAATGAAACATAATCTGGCGGTGAAAATATGCGCTGTAGGGGATGTAATGATGGCGCCGATGCCATTGCCAAGTGCGTTTGAGGCTCCATCAAAGACCATAGTCCATCGGGATCCTTGTTCGGTCCTTCGTCGGGCACGGTTCTTAATCGAACTAGTAAAACATCTTCATCTGGAAATTAACCGCATAGATCGATAGTCATCTACGGCTTGATGAGCCAAATGATCGCTACTACACTTCCTTTGATCGCTTTAGAAGTGTCTTGGATGTCATATTCGGTCAAGATCATTTGCCATCTTGCTATTCTTCGGAGAGTGGTTTCTCAAAGATGTATTTTATCGGATCCATCTTAGAAATCAACAAGGTAGTGTGAGTCAATATCTGTCTTAGTCGGCGAGCCCAAGCCAAAGCGTTGCAAGTTTTCTCAAGTGTGAGTATCTTGTTTCACTCGGTAAACTTTTGCTAAGGTAGTATATTGCATGCTCTTTTCGAGACTCGTCATGTTGCCCCAACACACACCCCATTGAGTTCTCTAACATCAAGTACATGATAAGAGGTCTTCCTTGACGGCATCGGGATGGGAGGATTCTAGGTACTCCTTGATTTTGTCAAAAGCGATCGGCAATCGTCGTTCCATTCTACTACTTGATCCTTCTTAAGTAACTTGAAGATTGGCTCACAAGTAGCGATTAAGTGTGCAATGAATCTGCAATGTAGTTCAATCGCCCAAGAAACCTCGACTTCCTTCTCGTGGGGCGGCATCTCTTGAATAGCTTTAACTTGGCGGGATCAACCTCAATACCTCTTCCATCGACTACAAACCCTAGGAGTTTTCGGATCGACTCAAAGGTGCACTTGTTAGGATTAAGTCTCAATCATACTTCTTCAACTCAAGCAGTTTCGCAAATGATCTAGATGTTCTTCTTGATGGGATCGAGCTATCATGTCGCCGATGTAGACCTCTATCTCGTGATGAATCATGTCATGAAATAATGTCACCATAGCGCGATAAGTGGCGCTGCGTTCTTCATCCAAATGGCATAACCTTGTAGCAAAGTGCCCCACCGTAACAAAAGTAGTCTTCTCCATGTCTTGGAGCCATTTTGATCGATTAACGGAGAAACCATCCATGAAGGAAAACCTTATCTTGGCGGTGTCAACCGTAACATCAATATGAGGAAGTGGGAAATCATCTTTCGGACTCGCTTTGTTCGATCTCGTAATCCACACACATTCGTACCTTGCCATCCTTCTTAGGCACGGGTACCACATTTGCAACCCATTGGGGATAAGAGGTGATGACTAAGAAACCGTTGTTCGCTTCATAACCGGCTTTGATTTTCTCGACATCTCGGGACGCATGCGACAGACCTACATTTCCTTCGAGAAAACCTTCTTTTGTCGGCAATCGGTGTACCACAATATCAATGTCTAAACCGGGCATGTCCTCGTATGACCAAGCAAAACCTCAATATAGTCTCGTAGCATCCGAACCAACCTTTCTTTAACACTTCTCAAGACCCGCTCCTATCTTGATCTCTTTTCATCTTCGCGATTCCAAATTCATAACCTCAACTTGCTCTTCGTGTGGCAGATAACTCGCTCTTCTTCTGTGCAGTCCGCAAGTTCTCCGGCACTTCACAATCTTCCTCACTTTCGTCTTGACTTGGTAGATCGGATTATCAAGTCATATTTAGCACTAGCATAGTTATTAACGAGATTCGAGTGATTCTGCGTGTACCACGGGTGTGTGTAAGAACACATAGCTTTTGAAGGGGTGATAAAGTAAAGAAAGAAAACACACAATTGAATGCAAAAGTCCAACGAATTTATTGAATGAAAATAAGCGACGGATAATAACCCTCGAACGAGCCATGACGCCGGGCAAGGCACGAGCTTTCAAAGTTTATTGTTCAAAACATAAAGAAATACGAAAAGCAAAACAAAACAAGAGCAATTACTCACGGCTAAAGGAGATTGGTATGACGCCTTGCCTTCCAATTCCGAGCTCATGATCCGAGTTGGGAAGATCCACTTCGATGTCGAAGCCGTTGTCGCCGTCTTCTATAGCATGGATTCCACTGGCCGATGCGGAGGGAAGTTGGCCGCACGTTCGCGTATCATCTTCGACCCTTGATGGTGAGGCCTAAACCGTCTTGTCGATTTGAAGGAAGATCCGGAGTTGTCCCCAAATAGGCATGACTGGGAATTGTTTCAAAAGCTTGACGGAGTCTCAAGAATTCACCCTCCATCTCGAGATAGCGGAATGACGTAGATGATGACCATATACTCTTCTTCACCACATCTGTGACAACCTTCCCTTTCACCGGTATTTCAGTTTCGATGTAAGGTAGAGGTAAGCCGCCCCATGTATCCAAGGGCGCCCAAGTAGGCAAGAGTGGCGGACGGATGTCCATGACAAAAGTAGAGTCAAAAGTCGGGAACCGACTTTAATAGCAGAGTGAGCTCTCCAAGCCTCGCTTAGAACCATCAAAAGCTCTACAATAATGTCACGGGTCTCGGAACCAACCCTTCGACATCAAGTCGATCAAAAGCGATCTTGGAAGGATATTCAAAGCGAACCGTGTCAACCAAAACATGGATAAGGTAGTACCCTTGCATTCAAGAGATGTGCAAGGCTTTGTTATGTTTCTTTCGGAAGGAGTCAAATCAAGATCGAGAGAAGCCTAGTTGTTGGCCGCTAGCAATACAAACTTCGGTGGTGGTAGTGTCTTGCGGCACATGAGCATTCTTCGGAACTTCACCAAGGCGTTAGCATGAGCCTCGGAGCATAAGAGCGAGCAAGCATGGAGATCTTGGACGGAGTCTGTCCTAGCTTCCACAACATTGTAGTCACTCTTCTTGATGATCTTGAATTTCCTCCATTTCTTGTTTGGAGGTGTCTTGATAACTTTCTTTGGTACTACGGTGGCAGGATGAGTCCGTTCTTTCCTCTAGCTGGGATATTGATGAGTATGGAATGCGAGTGGAGTCGCAGTGTCTTTTGGAGGAGAGATCTGGAGAGAATACCCTTCCGGTTCGGTCACCTTCGATCGGTGATGTTATCAATGTCGAATAGAAACTTCAGATAAGATCTTTAATGGTCGAGGATCTTGTTTGACGCCATGATAGTAAACATCACTCCATAATTCCAAGGGATAGCCTTGTCGAGGAATATGGCCTGGTCTTGGAGAAGTGATAATGAGAGGTGCCACTCTAGGTATAGGATCGCAGAGGAAATCCTTATTGTGTTAACATCAAGATAGTCTTCGGGAAATCGTCACCCCATCCGGTCGCCTTAACATCTTCAATAGGAATCTTGTAACTATCGATGCACGCACCATGTAATCATACTTTCCACTTGGCTGCCCCAAGGTATCCCACGATGGTGCAGTTTGTTCGCATTGTCGATCTTCAACTTAGACATTTCTTCACACAACGCACGGTGGTTTCGTAAATAGTATCTCACGGTTATCCATCATTGAACACGTCTTCTCAACCAAGCGCAACCATCGGTGCGATGGGCACCAACGACAATTCTGGGCATCTGGATTGACACGCTTGCAAATTCTTCTTATCATCGAGGAATGGTCAAGTCATCTATGTTGAAAACATAAGTATCGTCACAACATTGGAACTCTTGTCATGGTTAGGCATAGGCGCGTTGATCGAGTCTCAACAGAGGATCAAATTCAATGCTTAGTTTCAATCATATCTTGAATCTTGTTCTTGAGCCCAACAATTGTCGTTGTCGTGCCTGGGCTGTTGGAATGGTAAGCACACTTAGCATTAGGATTGTACTTTGGAGAGGAAGTGTTGACATTTGTGGAGGATCCTCAAGTGTCACTCTGCGTTCAACATGTGTTGCAAGGCTTGCGACAATGGCATGTTGATCTTAAATCGCTCTTCGTGGCGGCGTTACGCTACTGCTGTCACCGAGGTTGTCCGATGTAGGATTCGAGATTACAAGCCCCTACAGATTGAGCACGGTCGGTCTTGGCTCGGCTTTTCGACCATACACGATTGGCTTCTTTCTTAGCACCAAAGGATCTCTTCAGATTCAAGATGTCTCTACATGAATCTTCCCTCTTGATACCGCTTGATCGCTGCTTTGTCAATATCACTCGGTGAATCCGGATGAAGAATTTCCAATCGATGATTGAAGAACGGGCTGTCGGTGTCCCCATGAACATATCAACCAACTCCCTATTGGACAAGGGTGGTTGAACTCACTGCTAGATCTCTCCACTTCGAGCATACTCCTTGAACTTCGTCACGACCCATAGACATGCTTTGTAGTTGCATGCGAGTGGGTGTCAATTCAACATTGTACTCATCTTCTCAGAAAGCATCACCAAATCACTCCAAGTACGGATACGGTCATTCTCTAGTGATAGTACCATTCCAACCGAGTTCGGACAAACTCTCTTGAAAATAGTGCATCCACAACTTTTCATCGTGTGGGGTTGATCTTCTGGACATAGGACTTCAAATGCAGCTTAGGGCAAGACATGCCGTCATATTTGGAAAAAGTAGGAACTTTGAATTTGGGAGGAATCACAACACCAGGAACAAGACTCAGATCATCAAAGTTCAGTCCGGACATTTTCAAGTTTTCCACAGCATTCAGACGGTCTTCAAGTTGCTTATACTTGTCATCTTCCTCAGAGTACTGGCCATAATCAGAATGATCCTCTCCTCCTTTCTTTGATTCATGCTGCTCACCTTCATCACCCTTAGTACTCCCCTCAGCATGGACACTTCCTTCAGAGAGCTCAATACGGCTGACCACTTTAGGACCCCCTTTGAAACGTCTACCCATGTTGAGGAGACCGACAACCTTCTTCTTCTTGTTGATGAGCTTCGGATCTTCTTGGCCTTGGACCAAGTGGTAAAC
The DNA here is from genome assembly GCA_021764765.1 of Vicia sativa. NCBI lineage: Eukaryota > Viridiplantae > Streptophyta > Magnoliopsida > Fabales > Fabaceae > Vicia > Vicia sativa. The sequence goes on from CM038792.1 coordinate 220,482,002, forward strand.
ATCTCAAACCGAGCATTCGAGCTCGAGATCTTTGACAGTCTGTTCAAGAGCCATTTCTGCTAAAATAAATAGCGAGCAAATGAGAAAACCAATCTTCAATGTACCTGTGATGCAATGTCATGATATGATATGCAATGTTTATGCGAATGCAATGCAATGTTTTCAAGGACCTAAGAGATTTAAATTTGTTAAACAAGCAATGAACAGACATTTATTAGTATTTCTCATTATTATTCCTTTTTCTTTTTTTTTAAGTACAAGAGATAGTTCAAAGCGATAAAAGAAAACATAAACATCCTAAAGCTCTAAGTCTCCCATGGGCGCTTCCTCTTGGTGCCGATGTAAGCGTTGATGTTTCGCTCCTCATGAAGTAGCTTGGTCAACTCTAGGACTTTCTTCTCACTTGCATAACACTGAGCTTCAAAGGTATCCCTTTCTTCTTTAGTTGAATCCGGATCTCTTCAAGTCTTCAAAATCGGTGGGCATGTCGGGATGGAGAACAGATATAGGTACGTCACCTATAGCAAGGTTCCATAATTCTTGGTAAAGCAGTGAATGGCATCATGAGGTTTTGAGCTCGAGCTCGCACCCATTTGAGGTAAGGTTCCCAAGGAATGGAGTTCGGTGCCCCAAAGTCTTGGTATCGTCTTCTTTACCATGCCCCAAGCATGTATAAACCTTTCGGTAATTCGGAGATCGTGATTGTAATCGAACACAATATCTTGGAGAAGCATATCATGTGGACCATCTCTTGAGCAAAACCAACCGACGTAGAGCTAGAGAAGGGTTGTAAGTAATACCTCCCTTATACCAAGTAGTGGTACATTAGGAATTCTCACAACGCTCAATGAATGTGAAGTCCTTTTGAGAGAAAAGGTTCCAACGGACATCCGAATGAGAGAGTGACATCAATCTTTGAGACCATCTCAACCTTTGTTCATTCTTCAAAAGATGGAGGAAGGTGCGAAATAAACCACCTTGAAAGCAACGGTACAACACATGAGAGTTCCTTGTCGCTTAGTAGTACAGTGTGGAGAGAATGTAGAATGTCTCCAAGTAAGGTAGGCTGGATTGCGGGTAAGAAACAACTTGATGGCATTGACATCTATGAATTGATCCGAGTTAGGGAATAGAACCAAACCATAAATTAGCAAGGCCACAATGTTCTCAAATGCATGGAAACTCATAACTTTGAGGAATTCTCGGGCTTTCTTGATTAAGAACTTGGAAAGTAAACCCTTAACTCCACTTCTAGTTTCCCAATTGGCTTCAATGTCTGAGCGCTTAAGATGTAAGGCGGATGCAATGTCTTCGAACTTAGGGACCTTTTCTAAACCGGTGAATGGCATTTGATCAAGAATAGGTATCCCAAGTAGCTTAGAGAATTCTTCCAAGGTAGGAACCAACTGATAATCTGGAAATGTGAAGCAATGGTGTTTCGGATCAAAGAACTGGAATAGGACATGCATCATATCTTCTTCAAAACCGGAGATAACCAAATCAAGTAGATAACCATGTCTTTTGATGAACTGAGCATGGTCGGGAATTTCTGAAACCAAATCTTTGAGTTGAGAAGGGATACCCATGAAGTTGATTCGGATAGTCTTTCTAGAAGCCATAATCCCTACAAAACAGAGCAAAGATAAATCCCTAGGTCCTTGAAATAGTTAGAAATGATATGCAATGCGGATGATGTCATGATGTCATGTTTAGCACACACAAACAATTCACACAATGAGCCTAGGGTTAAGGCTTGCATGAGGTATAGGTGATTACCCCACCAAAAGTTTGAGTTGGTTCATCGTCCTATAATAGTAACCGGTTCTAGGAATCTCACATCATAGATCTTTCGAGGCGCTTATTTCAATCGACGCCAAGTGGTCGATCGAAAATGTCCCAAAAGTCGGATCTCAATGAGCGTAGCATCGAGTATCAACCAACCTCGGTCTACACCAAAGCCGCCATCTCACTACTTTCTAATGGCCAAGATGGGTCAATTAAGGTTCTAAAAGTTTAGTTAGCGCTTGATGACACCAGAAGCCAAATACTTTCTTCAACTTGGGAATGAAGAGTATCGGGCAACCAAAGTGTCACGCTAACGTAGCCATCATGTTGACCGCGTAGTTATCGTCTAGCGGTCGCGATGATCTAATGCTACTTACCTAAAAGGAAACCCGGATCCGGGTGTAGGATCCCCCAACAGTATAATACCCAAGCAACCCTTAAAGATAAAGCAAGCAAGTCAAACAAAAAGCAATAAATGTTATCTAGAAATCCCTAAGGCAATTCTCTCTTTTGGGTGTATTCCCAGTGTCGCTTGATTACGGTGAACCGACTTTGTAGGATTTTGTATCCAAATGTGCGGATAGCAAGAGTCGCCACCGACTTTTATTTTTATCCAATTAAGGAAGGTAAAAGTAATGAAAAAGACCTTCGTTAGATTACGAGTTCGGAGAATGGTTATGAAAAGGAAGGTATTAGCACCCTTTCCATCCGTAGTTATCTACGGCTCTTAGTTGCTCTAGATCACTTTTAAAATTGCTTTCGTGTGTTTGACAAAAAGTTTTGAAAAGGCATTTCGCTTTGACTTTGTAATGACTCATGTAGGAGTGTATACAAAGTGTTCGGAAATGTTTTGTTTTGAAAAGAATTTGAACTTTGAAAAAGTGTGTAGTGAAAAGCATTTGATAGAGCGAGCAACTAAAGACTTATTTACCCACTCGAATTGGTCGTTTTGTTGTACTTCGTTCCTTTAGAATAGCGCTAGCCATACCATTAGTTAGTAGGTAGCTCCATTCGTTGGATGTAAGCGGGACATCCGAAGGGACATCGGATGGTCATAGAAAGCAACTTGTAGGAAGTATCCTAGCACATTCGAAGGACTATCATCATTTTCGTAGGCGTCAATCGAGGTCAAGATCATGTATTCGGAGGCGACATCGTGGGTCTATGATCTTTGTATCGAAGGGACTATGATGATTTGTTTGGAAGGCAACGGTGCTAGAATACCTCTACGTTCGAGGGACATGACCATTTGAATTCGTAAGGCAGAGAGAATTACCCTAAGGGTGCGTGTGTGATAAGTGTGTTGATTTAGAATATGTTATCTTGAAAATTAGTGTGAGCTATGTCCAATTATTATCTTGCCATACACGCCTAATTACTAACAATTGATAAGGGTGCGGAAAGTAAAATGCGGAATGTAAAGTGCGGAAAGGTAAATCCTACGCTATTACATGGCTTTGGGGCAGATACATAATTTAACTTGCGGAAAATAAAACCCTAAATTAAACTATTACATCCCATGAGCAGTTACATTATTGGAAAAAAGAATGATAAAAGGAAAAAACGTCCGAAACGGAGTAACCTGTGAAAGAATAAGAAAATCGGGAAATATGATGAAATTGAAACAAGAGAAAATGTTAGAAAAAATGCAATTTTTAATGTGAGAAAATTAATATATGCTGGAAATAAGATAAATATATTAAAATAATTTTTTGGGATTTTTTGGAAAAAGATTTAATAATTAAAATGCAATTTATAATGATTTAAATGCTAAAATATAAATAAAATAAATATGCATGCAAAAATTATATTTTTTAATTTATTAAATTAAATAAAGGTTTTTATGAAAATAATGTAAAAAGAAAAAATGTTTTTGGTAATTTTTTAATGCAGGAATAAAATAATGAAAAGAATTAAAATAAGATGAAAATATTAAATATAAAGAAAATATGAAAATAATGCAAGTTTTTGGAAAAAGAATGCAAACTGATGCAAGCAGGGATCGAACGGGAGACATGAAGGAGGATCTTGGAACAGTGAATGCCTTAACCATTAGGCCACATGTGCAAGCGTGTCATGGATCAGAAGTGTGGGATGATGAGCAACACGCGTCGCCATCTGGAGAGGTCAAGACACAATCAGCATAGTGGGGTCCCCGTGGAAAGAGAGAACCAATCGGATTGTCCAGAAAGGCCACGCACGCTCTCGCCGGTCCAAGTGGAGTCAACGACGCCGGAGCCCTAGCTCCGGTCGTCTTCTCCGGTCACCTGAAAAACAAAACACGAAAAATACGACGGATAAATGGGGAAGGGGGACCCTACTCCCCTAAATCGACCATGGCGAATCCACTGGTGGCGTTAGTTTTGGCTGAAAGTGCCTGTAGCACCTGGTTCGATCGAAACAGATCCAAATGCCCTAACAATGGTAATGGATGATTTCTACGTGTATGCTTGCATGTAAAGCATCAAATGCACTCTAATGAATGTCCTGAACATAAACAAACACACAAAAAGCATTAACAACACATGAATAATGAAATTCGAATTTCATAAATGTACCAAATCGGAGCAGGCTTAGAATCGAGTTCTGGGCAGTCTTGGCTTCAAGTGAGGTATGCTTTTGCTTGCTGGGAACCTCCTGAGCAAGATTGAATGCTCAAAACACCTTGAATTTGGTTGGAAATTGGAAATCGAAAATTGCAACTTTATGGAAAATTTTGGCAAAATAAGGGTTAGTGCAAGGGCTAGGGTTTCGTCCTTGATGCTGGCTATGATGCTTGATATTTATAGAAGAAAATTGGATGGCAAAAGAGTAGAAAAAAGATTGATTCTTGAATGTGCAAATATTTTCCATTTAAAACAAATCAAATATTGGAAAAAATTTGATTTTCTCATGAATGCAAGGCTATCACGAATTTGGAAGTTGTCTTGGGCCTTCTTGGACATTTAGAAAGATATAAAATCATTCCTTTTGAGAAAAATGTTTAATTTTCATATTTTATATAATTTATTTTTGAATTAAATGTTATAAAATTCAAATATAAATCATAAAAATAGAAAATAACCAAGGCCAAGCATTTATGGGTCAAGAGTAGCATCATGAACAAGTTTGGATCAAAAGATTATAGGCCCATTTGGAAAATTTTGCAATTTGACCAATATGTCCTTTTGTGCAATTGTCCAAAATTGCCCAACTTCTGAATAGTGTATCTTGCTCAATTTTCCACATTTTGAGTGTTCTTGGACTTTTGGAAAGCTCTAAGAGTCCTCTAACCAATGTCTTTGGCCTCACCTCAATTGGAGTTACCATGCTCAAAATATCTTCAAAACAAAAGTTGACTTTTGTTGACTTTGAAAATGACTGTAATGTTTTGAGCTATACCTCTCAAATGAAGCATTTTTGGACATTCTTGTGAGACATGAAGTTGTAGAGAATTGAATTTCCTTCAAAACAAGAGGTGGTGGAAAAATTTCGAGAAAGTATGAGAAAGTTATGATCGGTCAAAGTTCGATTGACTTTTCATCTAGAAACCCTAATTTAGAAAGTTTGACTTTTGGGCAAATCTTGAGTTTTCTTGATGAATCATGATCAACCCTTGATCAAATGATGAATGTAACTTCAAAATGAGGATGTTGACCAAAAAGAAGTTTGGGTATGTTGACCACAGTTGACTTTTGTCAATACACCGATTTTCAACCATCGAGCAATTGTCTGAGGAAACTTGACTTGTGAGGCTTGAAACTTGACATGGAGAATCTTTGAAGCATATGAGGAGGCATGAAGGTCATTGGAGATGTTGGAAATCCATCTTGACTTGAGAGATACCAAACCCTAGTTTGGGTTGATTGTCCAGGAGAGAGTTTGTCTGATCAACTCTTGAGGAATCCTTGAGTATGGATGTATGAAATCTTTTGAGAAGATGGAGGGCAAATTTTGGGGTATGACACATAGGATCCTTTATCTGATATCTTAGAGAAACAAGAAATGCAACTAATATTGCTTACTCATTAAGTTGATTAATTTTATCCTCATAGTTTGTGTTTTTACCGCTCTGTTGCAGGGTGTTTTAGGCTTTGGTTTATTTTGGAGTGTTTTATGTAATTCCCATTTTGTTATTTATATTGGTTGTTTTATGTTAGTTTCTGCTTAGGAGCTACTTATCTTTCTGCTAGTTCCTGTCTGGTGTAATGATGTTTTGTTCTCATGATGAATACACCAAAAATTAAATGGTTTTAATAAAATTTAGATGATCAACTTAGGGACAATATTTCTCAGTCTCAACCTCAACATTCTAAAAAGAAAATAAACAAGTCTTAATACAAAAACATTATAAAGATCATTTGATAATACTAATTAATTACTATAGAATTGTATTGTATTGTAGTAAGATCCATATAATGGTGCAACTCAAGAATATTGTCTTATTTTTATTTATGTAATTACTACAGAGAAAAGGTTTTTCTAAAATCATTATTAAAATACAGAGAAAAGGTTTTTCTAAATCATTATTGTTAAGGACCAATTTGTAGTTATTTTGTACATTATTTTGTGGTCCTTAACAATGTCTTTGTATTTAATTTGTATATTTATTCTAGTATTTTGCTTTAATTAGGTTTTTATCTAGTTTTGTTTAATATATATATTATTTGACTTTAGTTACTCTTAATTGTAGGAATTTATTAACTAATTCTCCCAAGCTTGGATTCAAGGGCACTTGAAGAGCTTTAGGGATGATTCTTTTGAAGATAATTTTGGAAGAGGGAAGCATGCTACAGGTCGCGCTCAGCGCGACTTAACCGCGCTCAGCGCGGTCTGCGAAATTCAGAAAAAAGGACAGCCCATGCTTTCACCTTTGGAGCCACCAACCCATCACTTCACCAGACCTTTTTGGCTTGTAAAGGAAGCAAGAAAACATAGACCATCATTATCTTTCATCTTTGTAAATCTAGGGCAAGTTTAGGAAGAAAAACCATAGCTTTTCTCTTGATTTTTCTCATGTTCATCATCTCTACCAACAATCTTGAGAGCAAGGAAACCATGGAAATGAGTAGCTAAGCTCCTTTTGTGTCAAGATTAGAGGTAGTTGATCTTTATAGTATGTATTTCTTTTAATCCATTGGTGTATGAACATGGTTGATGATTAATATAGTTGAATATCTTTGTTCTTCATCTTTATGCTTTGAGTTTTGCTTGGAAAAGAATATTTCAAAGTGACCTAGGATATTCATCCTCTCATAAACAAATGCTAGGAATAGATTTGTGTGTTAGAGTTTACAAAATATTGAACTTAATGATTATCATGCTAATAGTTGTAGTGAGGAATCATGCAAGGATTAACATGATAACATTCACAATCTTGGTGGGAAATCTACAAGATTGAGAGGATATATTTGTAGAAATCATCTATTATGTTCATCACTTGATTAAAATGAATATGTATGAAACTAGATCAATGAAACTAATCTTGACATGCCTTCTTAACTTGAAAACAATCTCAAACTCTCTAATCCAAACTATAACTCTCTTTGAAAGAATTAATTTAGTTGTTGTTTGGAAACTCATGGTTCTAGTAGAGTAGATAACAAACCCTTTGGTTACATCATCTTAAAACATACTTTTCTATTGAAAGACTATAACATGCACCAATCCACGTGGAATCGATAATTAAAATACTTTGTTCACGGAAACATCCTACAACAAAATGGCGCCGTTCTTGGATTGGCGTTTGATGTTGTTAGTATAGCAATAGTTGTGTGTTTTAAGACTTTTCTAATCTCTCTTTGTTTCTTTTGTGTGGCTAGACTTTTCGGAATTAGTTTATGCGGGAAGTATTCCGTCGACCAACTCCTTTTCGATCCCGAAATTGAAAGGACGGCTAGGAGACTTAATAGTAGTGCTAGAAGAAGAAAAGACAAGCTAGGCAAAGGCAAGAAAGAGGAGAAAGAGGAGAAGCATCTACTTCTTCAACACCACCCGTGTTTGAGAAGTCACCACTATGGAGGAGAATCAACCACCACCACCACCACCACCTGGGGCCGTGTCAATAGCCCTCGCCATAATGCTCGGTTGCCGACAAGCAAATGCAAGGGTTGCGGAAATGAAAATGGGCTTGCTTCTCTATGCAAGTCCATTTCATGGCCACGACCATGAAGACCCTTACACTCACCTTACCAAGTTCTACGAGATCGCGGGAGCGCGGGTTCTCGGAAGACCAAGAAGAGCAATATTTCCAAAGGCTTTTCCCTCATTCTCTAGTGGGAAGGCAAAAGATTGGTATCTTGATCAATTGCAAGAGACAATGACTAATTGGAGCGTTTTGGAGGAAAAGTTTCTTGAAGCTTTTTCCCTCAATCACGTTTCATGGAGGCTAAGGCGGCTATCTCGGTATTTTCGCAAGGAGTAAACGAGCCTTTGAATCGGGCATGGAAAGATATAAGTCTATGCTAAGGAAGTGTCCGAGCCATGGTTTTGACGAGCTTACACAAATTCATATTTTCGAAATGGTCTCCAACCTCAACACAAATTGTTGTTGGATGCCACGGAGGTTCTTTGATGGCAAAAACACCGTATGAAGCAATCCAAATAATTGAGAAGATGGGTAGGAATGATCATCAAACTCAACATGATCAAGGAGGTGTACAAGTGAAAGCGGAGTTTTAGAAATTGGTTCGAGTCATGAAGCACTTGTGGCGCAAAACAAATTGTTTGCGAAACAAGTTGAAGAATTGACAAAACAAATGGCTAAACTCCCTCAACAAATCATGGAGTTACAAGGAGCATCAAATAAGCAAGCTCACCAAATAGCTTGTTGTGAATTGTGCAAAGGAGTTCATAAAACCGGATTTTGTCCTCCGGAGAATGAGGAAGCTAACTATGTGGCCAACCAAGGCCAAGGGTACCAACAACGAGCTCCTTACCCTTATCAAAATCAAAACCAAGGTTACCAACAAAGGGGTAATCAAGGTTATCAAGGAGGGTGGAGGCAAGATAACAATAACCAAGGAAGGCAAAATCCTTATCAAACACAAAATCAAAATCAAAATCAAAGTCAAAATCAAGGCCAACAACAAAACCAACCTCAAAGTCAAGTGAGATCTTCCAACATTCAAGACACTCTAGCTCAATTTATGCAAGCCTCAATGGCTAATCAAAAGAGCACGGAGGCATCTATCAAGAACTTGGAAACTCAAGTTGGACAACTAGCTAAGCAACTTTCCGAACAAAGTGCTTCGACATCATTTTCCCCAACTACGCAAACAAATCCTAAGGAGCATTGCAAAGCCATAACAACAAGAAGTGGTAGAGTTTGTGATGAGAAAAGGAAGGTAGTTGAAAGAAAAAAGAAAGTAGTGGAGAAGGATGAAGAAGAAATAGTGGAGGAAGAGGTAGTTGAAAAAGATGAAGAGGATGAAGTTGAAAAACATGATAATGTTGAAGTGGAGGATGATTTAGTTGAAAATGAGGTGTTAGTTGAAAATGAAAAGGAAAATGGTGTAGTTGAAAAGGAGAAAATAGATGAGAAAAAGAAAAGAATGAAGAAGGGAAAAGAGAAGGAAGTAACTTATCCATTGAGAAGTTTGCCATATCCTCACCTTCCTCTAAAAGGATGATGCAAAGCACTATGCTAGGTTTATGGATATTTTCAAGCAATTGCAAATAAATATTCCATTTACCGAAGCATTAGAGCAAATGCCCAAATATGCAAAATTCATGAAGGATATCTTGACGAAAAAGAAGAGGTATACGGATCAAGAAACCATAATGGTGGATGCTAGTTGTAGTGCAATAATTCAACGCACCATTAGAAGAGAGTGATCGGGGTGTAACTTTGCCGTTACTATTGGGGATGTGTATGGAAAAGGATTAATTGATTTGGGGTCAAGCATCAACTTGATTCCATTATCCATTGTGAAGAGATTGGGGAGATTGAATTAAAGTCCACGAAAATGACATTGCAATTAGCGGACAAGTCTATTACTAAATCACGGCGTAGCTTTAGATTTGTTGGTAAAAGTGGACAAATTCTTTTTTCGGTGGACTTTGTAGTCATAGACATGGAGGAAGATGTTGATGCACCTTTAATTCTTGGAAGACCGTTCATGAAGGCAAGGATGATGATTGATATAGATGATGGCCTAATGAAGGTGAGAGTACAAGATGAAGAGATTTGCTTTAATCTTTTTGAAGCAATGAAGCATCCCATGGATAAGAAAGATTGTTTTAAGATTGACGTTATTGAGGAAGCAACTCAAGAAGTGAATGATGATGATGATAGTCGAGATATTGAGGAGTGTTTGGAAGGAGTGGAAATTTCAAAGGAAATGCACCCTTGGGAGGAAGAAGAGGAAAGTTTGAAGAAAGATCTAAAAGATGACGACCAAAAACTTGAGTTGAAAGAGCTACCGTCTCATTTAAAGTATGTGTTTCTTGAGGAGGGAGGTAAAAAGCCCGTAATCATTAGCAATACATTGTCGGAGAATGAGGAGGAGAGCTTAATTGAAGTTTTGAAATCGAACAAAAATGCGATTGGTTGGGTCTTAGCCGATTTGAAAGGCATAAGCCCGGCCTATTGTATGCACAACATTATGATGGAGGATGAGTACAAACCGGTAGCCCAACCTCAACGGCGATTGAATCCGGTGATGAAGGAGGTAGTTCGCAAGGAAGTAGTGAAGATGCAAGCGGGGATGATTTACCCAATTTCGGATAATGCGTGGGTGAGCCGGTTCATGTGGTTCCTAAGAAAGGAGGATTGACGGTTGTATCTAATGATAAGGATGAGCTAGTGCAAACAAGAAAAGTGACGGGTGGAGAATGTGTATTGATTATCGTAGGCTTAACAAAGTGACGAGAAAAGATCATTTTCCTCTTCCGTTCATGGACCAAATGTTAGAAAGGCGGGACAACAATACTATTGTTTTTGGATATTATTCGATATAATCAAATATCGGTGAATCCGAAAGATCATGAGAAACGGCGTTCACATGTCCATTTGGAATTTTCGTATATATGCCTGGCTTTGCAATCTGCAACATTCAAAGGTGCATGCAAGCTATATTCGCCGATTTGATTGAAAAGACAATTGAAGTATTTATGGATGACTTTTCCGTTTTGGAGCTTCGTTTGATTTATGTTTGGAAAATTTGGACACCGTCTTGAAGAGGTGTGTGCAAACCAACTTGGTCTTGAATTGGGAGAAATGTAACTTTATGGTGACCGAGGGAATTGTCCTTCGCCACAAGATATCTTCAAGAGGAATTGAGGTTGACAAAGCAAAATTGATGTTATCAAGGCGCCCCCACCTACCAATGTCAAAGGCATTGAGCTTTTGGGTCATGCGGATTCTATCAAGATTCATCAAGGACTTCTCCAAAATAGCCAAACCTTTGAGCAACCCGCTCAACAAAGATAAGTCTTTCTTGTTTGATAATGATTGTTTGTTAGCTTTTAAAAATTAAAGGAGAATTTGATAAATGCACCCATAATCACTACGCCTAATTGGAAACTTGATTTTGAACTAATGTGTGACGCTAGTGATTATGCGGTGGGAGTCGATAGGCCAAAGGAAGAACAAAATCTTCCATGCTATACATTATGCGAGCAAAGTTTTGAATGATGCTCAAATAAACTATGCAACAACCGAAAAGAGTTGCTCGCAATTGTATATGCATTGGAAAAGTTTAAATCCTTACCTAATTGGTTCCAAGGTTGTAGTTTTCACGGATCATTCGCGATAAAATATCGCTACCAAACCGGACTCTAAACAAAGGCTAATCCGATGGATTCTTATTTTGCAAGAATTCGATTTAGAGGTCCGTGATAAAAAGGTTCGGAAAATTTGGTAGCGGATCATTTGTCTCGCTTAGTGAGCGAAAATTACGGACAAGAAAAAGAGGTGAAGGAGGAATTCCGGATGAGAAGTTATTTGCAATCCAAGAGCGACCGTGGTTTGCCGACATGGCAAATTACAAGGCCGGGATTAATGCCTAAGATTTGACTTGGAATGAGAAGAAAATTTTTAGCCGAAGTATTATGTGTGGGATGAACCTTACATTTTAGGTTGAGTAGTGATGGATTGCTAAGAAGGTGTGTGAGTGATGAAGAGGCCAAAACATTCTTTGGCATTGTCACAATTCCTTGTGGGGACACTATAATGGAATGCGGGGCCACCAAAGTCCTACGATCGGGATTTTATTGGCCTTCGCTATTCAAAGATGCGTGTGCTCACGCTAAATCATGTGACAAATGTCAAAGAAGTGGTGGGATAGGAAAAAGAGATGAAATGCCATTGAACAATATGTTGGAAGTAGAGGTATTTGATTGTTGGGGGATTGATTTTGTCGGTCCTTTTCCATCTTCGTTTTCAAATGAATATATTCTTGTAGCTGTGGATTACGTGTCAAAGTGGGTAGAGGCCATTGCTTCGCCTAAGGCCGACGCCAAATATCAAATTTTGAAAAGAAACATTTTTCTCGTTTTGGTGTGCCTAGGGTGCTCATTAGTGATGGTGGGTCGCACTTTTGCAATGCATTGTTACAAAACTTTTGAAACAATTTGGTGTAAAACATAAGGTGACCCCTATCACCCTCAAGCAAATGGCCAAGCCGAGGTGTCTAATAGAAATCAAAAGATTTTAGAAAAAAGCATTTGGGTTCTCGAAAAGATTGGTCATAAAAATTAGATGAAGCTTTGTGGGCGTGTCGAACCGCCTATAAAGCTCCCATCGGACTAACCCGCTTCAGGTTGTATGGAAAACTTGTCACCTCCGGTAGAGATGGAGCACAAAGCATTGTGGGCCCTCCGATTCTTGAATTTCGATCCATCCTTGGCGGGAGAAAAGCGAAAAATACAACTTGTTCATTTGGAAGAAATGCGAGAGGAGGCTTACCATTCAAACCGGAGGTATAAAGCAAAGGTTAAGGTTTCTCATGATAAGAAGATAAAGATCAAGGAATTTAGGCCGGGACAAAAGGTTCTCTTGTTCAATTCCCGGATGAGGCTTTTAGGAAAACTCAAAACAAAGTGGTCCGGTCCGTTTTTAATCAAAGAAGTCAAGGAATATGGTGCAATTGTCTTGCAAGATCTTGCACGAACAAAAGAATGGACGGTGAATGGGCAGCGGTTGAAACGGTACGTTGGCGGAGAGGTGAGCCGCAACATAGCCGAATCCTTCTTTGATGATCAATGATCATCATGAACCGTCGAGCTCTGACGTTAAACAAAGCGCTTGGGAGGCACCCCAACATTGTAAGTATTCTTCCTTGAACTCATTTACACTTTCCCTTAATTTTGTTGTTTTCTTAAAATTTCCAGGCCATCGTAAGCGGCACACTTGACCCATCTGGCGAAACTTTCGCTTAGCGATAGGGACAGCCTGTGATCGGGATTTTAAAAAATATTTTGAAAAATCATTTTGGAGGCCCAAATCGTGGCCTAGTTAGTTTTAAGCAGGGTTAGGGTTATTTTAAACCCTTTTTCCTATTTTCTTCATCTTTCTTCATCCTCTCAAAATCCCAAAATCCCCAACCAAAATCTCCAAATCTTTGCGAATTTCTTTGTCAAATCAATCCCCAAGGCATCCTAGTAAGTATTCTATGTTTTCTTTTCTCAATTTCGTCTACATTGCATGTTTAGGTTAGATTTTGAAAACCTAGGGTTAGGAATTTTGAATTTTCTCTTAGATTTAGGATGTTTTTGTGTTAGAAGTAATAGGATGTTATTTTCGCCCTAGGGCGTTATTGTGTGGAGAAAAATTTTTGCGGAAGAATTTTTAAATCAGACCTTCAGCGATCATCGCCTTCATGTTCTGTAATTTTGAAAAATTCTTCTGTGTTTTTAGTGTTTCCGATTAGTTGTAATGCCTTGGTTGGTTGGTTTGCTTTCTTTGTTTGCTTCATTGCTAATGGACACCTCGGTGTCACTTTTACATTGATTTTTATGTTGAAATTTCGGATGGCACCTAGCGACAAAGAGTTTCCTCTGAAATTGGGCCCTCTCGACTCTTTGCGTTCGATCTGTGCGATTCTTGGGGCTGCTCGGGAGGCTCGCTACAAAGAGCTCGAGGAGCGCAACATCTGGTGGCGCACCATCGACCTCCGTGAGCAAGGGCACTACCACACCCCTCATGTCATCCGGATAACTACGGGTTGGAAGTTCTTTGTAACCTCAAACAAAGGTGAATGTGGAGCTTGTTCGTGAGTTCTATGCTAATGCTATCGGCGAGGGATGTGAGTTTAGGTTTGCTTGGTTGTTCGAGGCAAATCCGTTTCCTTCTCTCGTCGCAATCAGCAGTTTCGGGCATCAATGGACAGCCCGAGGACCAATGGATGTCTACCATGAGCACTGGCTCGTGGTAATTGGGATACAACATCTTTGAAGAATAAGCTCTGTTTGTCGGGCATTCTTATGAAACGAATCGGGCTGGTCAACCTTTGAAATTCAACAAGACCGTCGAAAACTAGCGCGAGTTATGATGTGTGTGACTCTATACAATCGAAACCTAGGAGCCACACATCTTGATACCCATGGAGCGGCGGGTTTGATTGCTTACATGCTCGATGAGGAGCAAATTGATTTTGGTCGATCGCAATAAGTGAAGAGGTTCTGTTGAGTTATACCTCGGGGGGCGTATAAAGTGTGCTCTCACTTATCCTAGCTTGATCATGGGTTTCTTGAAGAAGCGAAGGTGGCTTTTCTGATGGGACACCTCACCATTGATGGAGTTGTTGATGATCACTCATGATCGATTTTGTAAGGTCCTTGATAATCTGCTGCCAGTGTACGATTCTGGCACTTCCTCAAGCTAGTCCATCGGAAGAATGGAGCAGACGGATGCATCTCGCTCATCGAGAGAGCATTTATGTTTATGCATGAGAGCATGGAGCACCTTGCTCTGATTAGAGACCGGAGTGAACCATTTCACTCGCGGGTGACTCGAGCATATCTTTGGTTGGCCGGGGTCGGGCCCAATCTTGAGGAGGTGGGAGATGAGGATGATGGTGAAGAGTTACGGTTACGGTTCGGTTCGACTCGGGGTCGATTGGAGATTCGATTCTCGAGACCACTGATTGATTTCTTTCATTTCCCTGCTTTTATTTTACTTTCAGCATTCTAGTTCTAGATTTTACTTTTGCATTTTAGTTTTAAACTTTGGATTTTGTTGGTTGCCATCCAATTTTGGGGATTGGCTTGTAATTCCAATTAATTTTTTGTAGGCATGAAGCCTAAATACTTCTTTTTAAGTTTAAACACCATTTTGGGGGTGTCTTTTTATTTTAGTTTAGTTTCTTTTATTTTGTTCTATTTTATTTTATTTTTAGATTCTAGTTATTTCGTTTGAATGTACTTCTTGTGGTTTGTCCGAATTCTTCATTGGTTCTTCAAAGCTAGTAAGCGTGTTTCACCAAAGTGATGGTGATGATAAAATTCTTGATTCATTCCACAAAGAAGGTACACATTTAATCGTCTTGTAGAAACATAACATGTCTATGAAATTTGTTCTTTATGCAAGATATTTCGGCATGTACAAAATATTTTGTGTTCACATTCGAATCATTAGGACATAAACCACATATGTGAGAAGCTTCCACTTTTTACCAAATATTGAGTGTCTAATAGTTGTGTTAACTCGTGTGATTCATGCTTAATCTTTACTTGTTTGTGATAACTTGGAAACTAAGAAATGATCAAGGCAATTTTTGTGCATTATGAGGAAAACCACCAATTCTAAGAAGGGCTTCAATTACCCGTGAGAGAGCGAATCCTTGTGAACCCTTTTGAGTTTAAGTAGTATTTGTAGGATGAATGTATCAAATCAACTAATTGTTAAGTAGGCCACTTAATAGTTGTTGATAATCTTTGAAAAATTCAATGATAATTCATTCTATAAATTTTCTTGTTTGTGAATACCAACCCTTTTGTTAATTAACCCGAAGAGCATGTTCTTGAATAAAAAAGGATTGATATAAATGAAGTTGGGGAGGTGGATCAAAAAGAACCTAGAATTGATGGCACAATGATCCTAAGAAAGAAAAAGAATAGAGAAAAGAAAAATACAAAAGAAGAAAGAAATTTGTTTATGAAAAGATACAAAAAGAAAAAGAAAAGAAAGAGAGGATCATTGTGTAGAAAAAGAAAAGAGGTTGCGAATAATAAGATGGGAATTAGTTGTGAAATGCTCTTCATATCCTTTTACCCGATTCGTTTCAATGGCTTTGTACTTAAATATCCCTTGTTTCTAACCTAAGCCAAGTTACAACCTTGAAAGTCCTTAGTGATCTTTGTTTCCATTTTATCATTTAACTTGTTTCGATGAACACATGAATTATTCTGGATGTGCATAATTATTAGTGAGAGTGTTTAGTCCTTTGTGAATATGCATTTTGTTCTTCTTGAATTTTGAAGAAATGATTAGGTGATTCAAGTGTGAACATATCTTTTATTTTGTTATATGTTTTGATATATTGTGTTTAGAACTTAATTCATGGTCATGTTGTGTTTAGAAGAAGCGATTGATGTGTGCTTTTGCCTGGTATGTCGAGTTTGAACCATTACTCTTGTGTGAGTTTGCATGCTTGCATTTTGTTCCTTCTAGCTTTGTAAGATTATTGACTTTTGTTTGAGGACAAACAAAGAAGTAAGTTGGGGAGAGTTGTTAAGGACCAATTTGTAGTTATTTTGTACATTATTTTGTGGTCCTTAACAATGTCTTTGTATTTAATTTGTATATTTATTCTAGTATTTTGCTTTAATTAGGTTTTTATCTAGTTTTGTTTAATATATATATTATTTGACTTTAGTTACTCTTAATTGTAGGAATTTATTAACTAATTCTCCCAAGCTTGGATTCAAGGGCACTTGAAGAGCTTTAGGATGATTCTTTTGAAGATAATTTTGGAAGAGGAAGGCCCGTGCTTTCACCTTTGGAAAATTGCCCATGCTTTCAAGGACACCCATTTTTTTGGCTTGTAAAGGAAGCAAGAAAACATAGACCATCATTATCTTTCATCTTTGTAAATCTAGGGCAAGTTTAGGAAGAAAAACCATAGCTTTTCTCTTGATTTTTCTCATGTTCATCATCTCTACAAACAATATTGAGAGCAAGGCAACCATGGAAATGAGTAGCTAAGCTCCTTTTGTGTCAAGATTAGAGGTAGTTGATCTTTATAGTATGTATTTCTTTTAATCCATTGGTGTATGAACATGGTTGATGATTAATATAGTTGAATATCTTTGTTCTTCATCTTTATGCTTTAAGTTTTGCTTGGAAAAGAATATTTCAAAGTGACCTAGGATATTCATCCTCTCATAAACAAATGCTAGGAATAGATTTGTGTGTTAGAGTTTACAAAATATTGAACTTAATGATTATCATGCTAATAGTTGTAGTGAGGAATCATGCAAGGATTAACATGATAACATTCACAATCTTGGTGGGAAATCTACAAGATTGAGAGGATATGTATTTGTAGAAATCATCTATTATGTTCATCACTTGATTAAAATGAATATGTATGAAACTAGATCAATGAAACTAATCTTGACATGCCTTCTTAACTTGAAAACAATCTCAAACTCTCTCTAATCCAAACTATAACTCTCTTTGAAAGAATTAATTTAGTTGTTGTTTGGAAACTCATGGTTCTAGTAGAGTAGATAACAAACCCTTTGGTTACATCATCTTAAAACATACTTTTCTATTGAAAGACTATAACATGCACCAATCCCTGTGGAATCGATAATTAAAATACTTTGTTCACGGAAACATCCTACAACAATTATTAAACTAATAATTCATTAGTTGAATATTTAAGGACCTACTTAGTTTTCCAATGTGTACTTGTTTCTTTCTTTTTCAAATTTCACTATAGATATCAATTATTTCATTTTATTTCTTATTTCTTTACACAGCAAAGGTCGTGTTTATATATATATATATATATATATATATATATATATATGGGTTTATCACCATGATTCATTAGTTGAATATTTAAGGACCTGCTTAGTTTTTCAATGTGTACTTGTTTCTTTCTTTTTCAAATTTCACTATAGATATCAATTATTTCATTTAACTTCTTATTTCTTTACACTGCAGAGGTAGTGTTTAGCTTCTGTGTTGTTTCAAATTGGATTTTTGTTTTTAATTTCTGCACTAGTTCCAATCTCTAATCCATAATTGTTCTCTTATTTAAGTTTCGGTTACGATTTTTTTACCGTCCCAATCGTTTCTTCTCTTGGTATCTTTTCAGATTCCGCCGTTGTTTCAGATTCTGCTTGAACGTTACTCTCCGTCCTACATTTTTCTGAGCTAAAAGGTATTTTATAAACTTAAATTTGTGGAAAAACGTAAACGTTCAAGAAAAGATTTGTTAGAAAGGTTACAAGGAGGAGAAATTCAAATGAGTGTGGAAACTTTTCAAGATTAACATCAACAAAGTAACAACAGTCAATTCGACCCTTCCTCAAATTCAAATGAAGTTCAGCCACAAGAAAATATGAGCACGACTAATAGTCCACAACAAGATGTCAACATGACTAATAGTCCATCCAATGATGACACATTTGACTCGTCCTTAATTTCAAGTGATGTTCAACCACAACAAAAAGAGGATCCTCTACTTGTCAAAGTTAAAGGTAAAAGTATCATGTTTGAATATCTCCTTATAGATGATGGTTATCTTGTTAAAAGATATTTATTAACTTTTATTTTTTTATATTGATAGATACATGTCTGGAGAAATAATAACTAAAAGTTGATAGCAAATCAAGTTTGGCATTTGGAAAAAACTAAAAAAGTTATTGTGGAGCTCAATGATTTTGGACAAGGAGACAATAGTAGTTCAAACTTACTTGTGAGATTCTTAGGCCAAGTTGCTAAAAAGTCAGTATATTGTCCTATATCAGTTAAAAGATGGGACGAGATGCCCGAAAAATGTAGCAAAGATCAATGGAAATGTATCGAGGTAACTATTATAACTTTTCTACAATTTATTTTGTTGGTGTGTCTTTTATAGTGAAATATTAACCTTTAAATATACAATTCAAGGATCATTTTGAGTTTGACTATGCTGATGGAATCACATGGGTGTGGAGTACACTAGGGGAAAGATGGAAAGCCTATAAATATAAGTTACAGAATAAATACTTCTATCCCAACAAAAGTAAGGAAGAAATACTTGCTAATCCTCCTTCAAATATAGATCCTATTGAGTGGACTTCTTTTGTGCATCACTATAATGATTCCAAAATGAAGGTATAAGTATTCATTATAAGAAATTTTATTACTATGTCATTTTTTGTTAGATATATATTAACTATTAAAGTTTAAAATCATAGAAACAAAGTGAGCAGAATTCCATAAATCGTAAAAAACTTAAAGTCTCACATGCTGGTGGTAGTAAGAGCAATGCAAGAAGAGGTCGTGAAACGGTAAGTTTTTTCAAGAACTTTATGTAATACAACAAAGTTAAGTTGTAATTAATAATTATTGTTAATTAAAATTTTATTTTTGTTGTTAGGAGCTACAATTAGGAAGACATGTATGTCGGAGCGAGGTTATTTTAGCAACTTTAATGAAGAAGGATGGAAATTATGTGAATGAAGAAGGAAAAGCTATGGCTGTAAGTATACTTATTGGTTTCTTTATTTCACTTTAGGATCTAATGGATTAAATTATAGTTTATGACTAATCTTAACTTTTGATGTTAGGAGGTTTGCTATATTTTCTGTTATTGTCTTATAAAGTATTGTTGGACAGTGAGTTATTTTTGATTTCCTATATTTTCTGTTATTGTCTTATAAAGTATTATTTCCCATATCCACATAAGTTTTGAGAATTATAGTTTTGTTGGACAGTGAGTTTCATGGATGAAGTTAGAAAATATTTGGTCATTAGTAATAATGTTTATTCTGTAAAACTTGATCTTTGTTGATGATCATTGGTGCTCATAATGACCCTTAAAAGAGTGGATCAATATGCATTTAAAATGTGTGATTTGATACTAGCTAAAACTATACTACTGTATATTTATTTTTAATTGCATATCATGATATCAACCTAATTATCCTTTTATTATGATTTAGTTTTTTGCTTATTTAAAGGAGTACTAGAACTATTACTTGAAAATTTTAAAATTGTGGGTAACTATGATTTCATTCATCATATGTTTGATTCATTTCATAACTCGTTAGATTTGTTTGTTCAAGTTCTTAGAGTGTTATTTTGAGTGAGGTTAATAAAGCATTATTTGTCTCGTAAGTATTCATGCTACAAACTAAAGATCCTTTAATAAGACAAAGGATCATACTTTTGTCTATTGTGAGTGAACAACTAATTAGAAAATATAAGAAGCTTCCTAGCATCAAAACTGTTAAACTTCAGTGGAATCATATAACGTCATATGTTTAATTTTGAATCGCTTTATAGTTTTTTTATAATTGTTATGTTTCTTTCTTATTAATAGAAGAAGATTTCAGAGGCTTTGTCTGAAGATAAAGAACGTATTGCTGTTGTAGGTGTCTCATCAAAGATTAATGTGTATCCTAATGATGCCATAGAAAAAATATATGGGGCGGAGCACTCAAGTCGAGTACGTGGTTTAGGTTTGGGGGTTTGTCCTACTCATGCTTTTGGAAAGAGGAGACATTTCACAAAATTTATTCATGTTGGTAGTTCTAATCAAAAGAATGTTGAAGACTTAAAGAAGAATGTAGAAAGTTTGGGGGAAAAACTAATTGGATATGAAGAGACAAAAGAGCAACTTACACAAACAAAAGAGCAACTTACACAAACAACTGAGAAACTTACACAAGCACAACATCAATTGGAAATTCTTCAAAATTTTATGAAGCATAAATTTGGTGATGAGCTATCTATTTTCAATAGCAATGCTTCTCTAAATTAGTTTTTGAAGTATTTACTAAATGTTGCACTCTTTTCACAAGTACTAGATTATTTTTTTGTGTTAAGAAGTTGGAGTAAGATACTTGATTTTTGGTTTTAAGAAGTGGAAGAATGACACTTGTTTTTTGAGGTTATGAAGTGGATGTATGATATCTTTTTTGATCCTATATTATAAGAAATATTGTAGTTGTTAAATACTCTATTTATGTTTGACATTTGAAATTATCAATTTAGTGCAATACATTGTTTGTCTCTTATTTTTAATTATTATTTTGAAATCATGTAATTTACTTGTATAAAATGAAATTAATTGATTATTTAAAAAATAAAAAATTATTTAGCCACGGTTAGCCGGTGGCTAATAAAATGTATTTAAATACTTTACATTTTAATTAACTATGATTTAACTGTAGCTAAGTTATAAAATGGACTGTGGCAAAGTGTGTGCAAAATTATACGCGCGTATATTAGCTACAATTAAACTGTGGCTAAATGTATATTTGAAAATTTCAATACATTGTTCTACTACGGTCCAACCGTGGCGAATATTTGTTACCACGATTTATATTACCGTGGTAAAACTATAATTTAACCGTGGCTAATAAATTGCAACGCCACCTTTAACCACTAATTTGTCAACTGTGGCTAAGTGTAATTCGCCACAGTTTTAACCGTGGCTAATTAACGAATTTTTGGTAGTGTATAGTCAACTTGGTACAATGCAAGAAGTGGAATTTCAGGTATTTTTAACTCTAAAATGATACCAACATTGATTTAAGTTGTGTTTTGGTCTACTTAAATACAAGAATGACCGACTAATGATGCAAATGCGATGAATGAATGACCCTGTTGCAAAATTAGGGTGTGTCGCTAAGATTTTCAGTGAAGACAGTGTGAAAATTCTTGGAGTAGTGTAGTTTTAAGTGACTATACTCTTTATGATGGAGCATGATTGTCGATTAAGACAATGAAAGTTAACGTATAATTTTCAATTTTGGTGGAGATTGGTGGGGTTGGTTGAAAATATACATATTGAAGAAGTCTCATACCGCTTAATTTTGTGAAGGAAGAGTGAGTACAAGGCTATATATAAGATTGAAGTTCTTCTAAGTCTCACATCACTTAGTTTTGTAAAGGAAAAGAGAGTCTAAGACTATATATAAAACTTAAGTTCCTCGTTCTAAGATATAACAGTCAAAAACACTTTAAATTTGTATTTGATTTTTTTTAATGTTTTTTCTTATATTCTTGTTTTAAAGTATCGTGAAAGGTAGTTAAATATTTATTTTGAAAAATACATGTGTATCGTGATATTGGGGTGATTGAGAGTAGTTTATATATTATAACAATTTTCACATATTTTTTCTATGATTATCATTTAATAATGTTAGTAGTTTAGATTTTCCATGTTAATCTCTTATGTTATTATTTATTTTTTCTATCCTTTGGTTTTATTCCAACAAATTGAAGATGAATGGATGATAGGGATAACACATCCTTCCCTAGAGGTGCACAATAAAGGTGAACTTGGATTTTTCTCAATATAGTTTTGGACATAATCTCGAGTCCTTTTTGGAAGATGTCATGTTTTCGTCTACACAACTAGAATCTTTGTTTTGATGTGTCTTCTAGTTCAACTAGAAAACTAAAACCTAAAGCGGTCCACGATCATATATATGATATAATGTTTGATAAAATCTTCTACTCAGTGGTTGCAATCCAATGCAAGAAATTATTGGATATGGTTCATTTTTTTAATAGATTTTGAATAATAAGAAATGTTTATTATAATAATAGTATATTAGTATTCTTTCATTTTTCATCACACATGCGAGTAAAAATCAGTTATATATACTTCAATTATTTATTTAGCTTTCTTATTTATAATTTTAAAAAGTTAAGAAAATGTCCTGTTAATCCATAATTTTTAAATAGTCTTCCTTGTCTAAAGGAGCAATTTATTCTCTTAAGATGAGACAATTAAGAAGAAGCAACGACAAAAAATAATAGTAAAAAAACATGGTGGCTTGACGTAGTATGCATCAATTATTGTTACTTCGAATTACTAAGAAAAACATCTCATTGAATTTTATACTTTTTTCCCCTTGACTTGTTTCTCTATTTTCTATTCCACAAATCAAAGAAATGTTGGACATTATCCCTATTAAACCACTGGCTAATCCCTTTGCTCCACATTCAAAAACAAAAGCTCAGAAATGGGTGACAAAAAACCACATGCTGTGTTGATTCCATATCCAGTTCAAGGCCACATCAATCCCTTGATCAAACTAGCAAAGCTTCTTCACCTTAGAGGCTTTCACATAACCTTTGTCAACACCGAATACAATCACAAACGCTTGCTCAAATCAAGGGGTCCGAACGCCTTTGATGGTTTCACCGGTTTTAGCTTGGAGGCTATTCCAGATGGTTTAACTCCAACAGATGGCGGTGCTGATGGTGATGTTAGCCAAGACATATTCGCACTTTGTAAATCGATTAGAAAGAACTTCATCAAACCATTCCGCGAACTTCTTGCTAGACTTAATGAGTCTGCAACTTCTGGTCTTGTCCCTCCAGTTACTTGCATAGTTTCTGATAATAGCATGTCTTTTACTATACAAGCTGCTGAAGAACTTTCACTCCCTATTGTTTTCTTTAGTCCAGCCAATGCTTGTACATTCTTGTCTGGTTTGCATCTACCAACATTATTTGATAAAGGTGTCATACCACTAAAAGGTAACAAATCAATCAATACACTCTCTTTCTTCATAGGTGTGGTGTGGTTAAACTATTCATAGATTCAAATTCAAGCTAACACCTTCTATAAATTTGATATGCAGATGAGAGTTATTTGACAAACGGATATTTGGACGCTAAAGTAGATTGTATTCCAGGTCTGCAGGACTTTCGATTGAAAGATCTGCCAGACTTTATAAGGATTACAGATCCAAATAATTCGATGGTAGAATTTATCAATGAAGCGACAGAAAGGGCCCATCGAGCCTCTGCAATAATTTTCAATACTTCCAATGAACTTGAAAGTGATGCACTGAATGCTCTGTCGACTATGTTCCCTTGTGTTTACGCCATTGGTCCTTTATCTTCACTTTTATATCAAAGTCCACAAAATCACTTGGCTTCTTTAAGTACTAATCTTTGGAAAGAAGATACCAAGTGTCTTGATTGGCTTGAATCCAAGGAACCGGGATCTGTTGTTTATGTGAATTTTGGGAGCATGACAGTTATGACTCAGGAAAAATTGTTAGAGTTTGCTTGGGGTTTAGCCAATAGCAAGCAATCGTTTTTGTGGATTATAAGGCCTGACCTTGTCATCGGTGGCTCAGTGGTTTTGTCATCTGAGTTTGTGAATGAAATTTCGGATAGAGGCCTAATTGCGGGTTGGTGTCAGCAGGAGCAAGTGTTAACTCACCCTTCCATCGGTGGATTCCTAACTCATTGTGGATGGAACTCAACCACCGAAAGCATATGTGCTGGAGTTCCAATGCTGTGTTGGCCATTTTTTACCGATCAGCCAGCAAACTGTAGCTATATCTGCAATACATGGGAGATTGGAATGGAAATCGATACTAATGTGAAGAGAGAGGAGGTGGAGAAGCTGGTCATTGAATTGATGGTGGGAGAGAAAGGAAAGAAGATGAGGCAGAAGACAATTGAATTGAAGAAGAAGTTGGAGGAGGATACGAGACCCGGAGGTTGTTCATATATGAACTTGGAAAAAGTGATTAAGGAGGTTATGCTAAAACAAAATCATACCTAAGTGACTTTTAATTTCTAGATCTTATCCTATTATAGTGTATGAGTCAGGATCAATGAAATGATGCATTCAACTTCATTCTTCATAACTATTATCCCCTCCTGTAATGTTTGATTGACTCCTCTATTATATTCACATGCTTCTTTACATTTCTTGTAAAAATTCTCTGATCTACATTGACAGCTTCTTGATGCAGAAATAATTATCACTGTCAGACGTGTCAGTAGTACCGGTATCTATCGTGTCCAATGTCTGTATCCAGGTTATGATTGCATGACCTATAAATTCTTTGAAATGATAAATGAAGACAATTCAAATTCTTATTTATGAACTTATAGAAAACTGCAAACAATATGAATCATGAAAAAATTATTATTGTACAAGAAAGATCAATATGAATGGATTAATTAGAACTTATTTACTTACATAAGCACTTCAAAGATTCTCGTAAGCTTCAAGGCATCCATAATCAATTCGATCACCGCTGAGAATTCGTTCACTCCAATTACTCATTCCTATATCTTTTCTATGCTCAACGTTGAATGCGAGGACGGTTACGGAGGTTTAGCGGAACGTAATCGACCGGAGAGAGCTGCAAATTTGCATCGGTGACAGACAGGGGCGGAGCCAGCTACAAACCAGGGGATGCAATTGCACCCCCTCAACTTACAACTTTATCTCTATTTTCTTATATATTTTGGATTTTGAACCCCCTCATATTATGTGTTTGCACCAACAAACTTGTCTTTTCCCTTTCTCCTATTAATCGCAGAGTGTATTATGCAAACTCTTTCTCTCTGATCACGTTATGCTTTTTGCTTTTTCTCTTATATTAATGTCAACGGTCAAGTTCTCTTTTTTATTTATTGTCATGTCTTTTCTCTAATGACACATTATTTTCTCTGTCTATCACCTTATTTTAATAGTAAAACTTCGTTACTTTACCACTAGCCAACAAATGTTTCTCCTTATATATTTCATGATATTTTAAGTATATAAATTTTATTAAAAAATACATTTAGATTTAAAACATATAAGTATTCACTACAAAAAAGAAGCTCATTAGCCACGTGAAAATAACGTCGCAAACCTCAAAACCACGTCACAAAAAAAAACAGCGACGTAGTGAGTTATGTCGCTGGGGAACAAGTGGCAACCTTGTAGCGATGTGTTTTCCATGTCACAAAGTTGTGACGTGGTATTCACGTCGCAAAGGCTTTGTATAGAGAACATACATGCAGACAAGTAGCAACTTTATTAGCGACGTGGGTTGCATGTCACAAATTTGTGACATGATTCCCACGTCGCTACCTGTGACGTTTTTGTTTTTTAAAAACTTATTTAGTAATTATATTTTTATATTAATTAATTTATATAATAAAATTTAAATAATAAAATTTATATAATAAAATTTATATAATAAAATTTATATAATAAAATTTAAATAATAAAATTTATATAATAAAATTTACATAATAAAATTTATATAATAAAATTTATATAATAAAATGTATATAATAAAATTTATATATTAAAATTATTATAATAATATTATTTTATTATATATTCGAATAATAAAATTTTATAAAATAAACTCATATAATAAAATGTTATATAATTTAATAATTTAAAATGATAAAAATAAATATCTTACATAAATGCAAATTTAAAAATAAAATAAATAAAATGTTTTCACGGGGCATCTTCACCCGAATAATTATCAAGATCAAAATCATCAATTTCGTCATTATCCGGCTGTGTATCAGGAACATTTTGATTTCCACCACCTTGCATAAACTGTCTCATCTGCTCCTCCATATCAGATTGCCTATTCCGCATGATCTCCAACTTCTGCTCCTGCTCTTGCCTCATTGTCGTCATTTGGGCCTCCATTTCGCGTCTCACTTCACTTGCCGCCAATTATCTTACTGTTTCAAGTTGATCCTGTGTTAGATTCGATTGACGTGACCCTCCCTCTCCATCTCTAAGTCGTTGAAACAGATTACGATCACCAACTCTCAAGCCGACGGCCAAATTTTCACCCGCAAAAAAGAAACCATTAGGCCCTTTTTCATTAACTACTTCATTCCAAATATAGAAATCAACATCACCATTAAACGGCTTCCCCTCTGTTGGCCTATATTGAGGATTGTGTTCCAGAAAAAGTGCAAGCAATGTCTGATAATCATCCTACACATACATTAAATAATAAAATTAAAATTTTTTTACATATATATATATATATATATATATATATATATATATATATATATATATATATATATATATATATATAAATTTATACTAAATTAATACATGTATATGTTAAATTATACTAAATTCAAATATATTAAAAAGTTGTCACGTGATTTTCACAAATCAACTTATGAATTGCCACGTGATTTTCACGTGGCAATTTATCAATTGCCACATGAAAATCATTCACGTGGCAATTTATCAGTTGCCACATGAAAATCATTCACGTGGCAATTTATCAGTTGCCACATGATAATCACGCCACAATTTATAGATTGCCACGTGAAAGTAACGTCACAAATTTTGTTATTAACTTAAAAAAAACATAAATTAAATAACTTACAAAAGCTCTCTGTGTGCGCTCGTCGACAAAACCTCCATATTTCTTTGTCCGAGTCCTCGTAATCAACTCAATGATCAATGGTGGTCTCCCCAACTCCTTAGTCTAAATAAAAAAATTAAAAATAATTAGTAAAAAATATTATGAATAAAAATATAACTTAAAAAATTAGTAATTTTTACCATCCGCCGGACATGCTCCGCAGTACTAATACTTCCAACAGTATTGACACATCCCCCTTTTCAGATGCTCTCATCTTCTTAAAAGTTTCAGATTTAGCCTTGAATTCTGGTGAACCCCAATATGTAAGAAGTTCACCAAAAACCTCTACGCCTATCCAGTTAGGACAGATACCATGAAGCTCATAAGTCTCCCTAACCCGCCGCATTATATCAGAAAATCTTCTAGAAGTTCTGCTATAATAGATTTTTTCCATAATTTTCTCATTCAACGGATCCCACGCACATTTTTCCTGCAATGTTGTATGACATTAAAATAAAAAGTTAAGTAATTATCATTAAAATGTGACTTAAATAACAATACTAAAAAAATATATTAAATTTACAACTTAAATAAATAACAATACCTTAAATTTTTTAAACCATTCTTCTTTATTTGTAACCTCGCCGAAGTTCCTCCAAAATGATTTATACATCTGTTGAATTATATAATTAATAACCTTGGCAGCAGTCCGACTCGGCGCGAAACTAAACAACAATATTTTGAATAAACAATATTAATTATAAATTTATACAAAAAATTAAAATGAATATGTACTTAAATAAAAGTTTATATAAGAAACTTACTTGCTTTCTTCGGGTCAAATCCAAAACCTCCCGTCAATGACATGAATCTCACTCGGATCATCTCTCTCATGAGGATCAACTCCATCTATATCATCAGCTACCACATCTGCATCACTGTCAGCCTCACGTGCAGGTACATGTGTAGGACGTGGGGTGCTGGATCCTGCAGCCTGTATGGGATGTGGGGTGCGTGATCCTCCGGTCCGTCTAGGACGTGGGGCGCGGGATCCTCCAGCTTGTGTGAGACGTGGACTGGGGGATCGTCCAACCTGTGTGGGACGTGGTCTGGGGGATCGTCCAGCCTGTGTCGGACGTGGACTGCTGGCTCTTCCAATATGTGTGGAATGTGGGCTGCTGGACCCTCCCGCCTGCTGGAAGGATGAAGACATCTGTGTGGGATATGAAAAACCGGGTCCCCCCGCCTGCTGGAATGATGAAGGCACGCCAGTCTATAGAAATGGAAAATTGGGTCCTCCTGCCCGCTTGAAGGATGAGGGGACACCAGTCTGCTGGAAAGATGAAGGCATCTGGGTCGATGTGAAAGGAAAACTAGATCCTACCGTATGCTGGAAGGATGATGGCATCTGAGTCGGTGGGAAAGGAAAACTAGATCCTCCCGCATGCTGGAAGGATGATGGCATCTGAGTCGGTGGGAAAAGGAAACCGGGGCCTCCAGGTGGCACAAAAGATGCAGGCACCCTAGACCGGAATGTATGGGAGGAGAGTAATGGGACAAAACCCTAAGTACTGGCCAGGGACATAGGATCAACCTGACTCTGAGGGGGGGCATATGGCTGAGTGAGGAGCCTCACATGTTACTACCTTCGGACGCTGAGACTTCTTACCGCTATCCTTATTCTTAGGTGGCATTTTACCTATTTATATATATTTTCATAAACAAAGATAATAAAGTGATTAATTATATATATTTTCATTAACACATTCAATATATACATGTTCAATAGATATTCATTAATATTATATTAAGTGATTAATTAATCTAAATCTTCATGCTCGTTATCCATATCATTCTCATCATCTGATGTAATATTGTCCTCGGATTCAAACTCTTCATCATTCTCTTCATCCACATTATTATCAACCAACAATATAGACGCATCAACTTGATGTCCCTCAACAGTTGTATCAGACAAACTTGTAATGTCTTCAGCTGCAACCACATCATTAATCTGTTCAACGTCATCAACTTGGTAGGCAGCATCTTCCGCTAGATCTCCAGTTTCAATATGACCTAGCGGTTTTGTTTTTATTACAACACACCATCCTTTTTTACGTATTACAAATGAAGGATAAGGAACATAATAAACTTGCCTAACAATATGTGACATTATGAAAGGGTCATATTCTTTGCATCTCCGGTTCATTTGAATCTCAACAGAACCATATGACTTGTCTATTTTTGTGCCTCTAGTTGGATCATACCATTCACAATAAAATAAGACGCATTTATTTTCCGAGTCCAAGTAATTGTATACCAACTCGTAGATATGTTTAACAAATCCATAGAAGTCGTCTTCACCGCCATCTATAACTCCTTTTACAAATACACCACTATTGATGGTTTTTTTCCCTTCGGTCCATGCCTCAGTGTGAAATTTATATCCGTTCACGAAGTATGTGTGCCAATCATTTGCGCTTTGGATAGGGCCTTCTGCCAAGTTTCTCAAATGGAGTATTTCTGGAGTTAGTGCAAGAACGCTAGACAATGTTTGCTTGAACCAAGAGGGAAATTGAGCATGAATGACACCTAATGTTGACTGTACACCGGTACTATGAAAATAGGCATTGTTAAATTCCCTACAAAACACACACCATAAGTTTAATAAGTTTGGTATACACACATTGTCAACAGAGTTAAAAAGTTTTGGTAAACTTACTCAAGATATGGTTTAACTTCATCGCAGTTGATCAAGACATGGACATGTGTAGATTGCATTTCTTTTTGGGTCAACCAATGCACACCCTTCTTTCCAGAAGGTCGACCTGGAAGCCCAAAGACTGATAAGGTGAATTGACTCCTCTGATTGACATTTACAGGATTCTATATGATTATAGGAGTTAACATCAAGTGATTGAAATAGTGACTGCAAAAATGTGATGTTTCCCGATGCAAGTAATGTGCACATATAGATCCTTCTACTCTAGCTTTATTTTTCACCGATCTCTTTGAATCACCCATGAACCTTTCAAACGGATACATCCACCTATATTGAATAGGTCCACCAAGATAAGCTTCATATGCAAGATGCACAGGTAAATATTCCATGGAGTCAAAGAAACCAGGCGGAAATACTTGTTCTAACTTACAAAGAATGAGTGCAATGTTTTGGTCCAACTTAATGATGTCTTCCACTTTTAAAGCTGACGCACAAATATCTCTAAAAAAATGACTAATTTCAGTTAGTGGGTCAAGAACATGTTTGGGTAACGATCCAAATGCAATTGGTAGCAATTGTTCCATAAAAATGTGACAATCATGACTTTTCATACCATGTAATTTTCCAGTGTTAGGGTCAGCACACCTTGCTAAATTTGATGAATACCCATCGGGCATTCTCAATTATTTTAACCATCGACAAACCGCTTTAGCTTCTTGGGAAGTCAGACTGAAACAAGCCTTGGGTTTTAATAATTTTCCATTCGGTTGAGGCTTCAACTCCAACTCTCTTCGATTACACCAAATTCCCATGTCTTGTCTGGCCTTCTCATTATCTTTGATTTTTCCTGTCACATCCATCACTGTGTTAAATACATTATCAAAAAAATTCTTCTCAATATGCATAACATCAAGATTATGGCGCAACAAATTATCTTTCCAATACGGAAGATCCCAAAATATACTTCTTTTTTTCTAATTGTGGGTGACGTTGTATCCTTCAATTCGGCATGCTTTGCCAGTATATGTAAATTTTGGTAGTTCACAAACTTGGTTTCATATAACCCCTGGTGGCAATCGAGGCGGAGGAAAATCTTTCTCTCGTACATCTTTTTTAAAATTTGTCTTGTTTCTTCTATATGGATGATTTGCTGGTAGGAATATGTGGAGACAGTCAAACCACGAGCTTTTCCCACCTTTATCCAATGTAAATGCTTTGGTGTATCCCATGCAATATGGACAACCCATCTTTCCATGCGTACCCCAACCAGACAACATGCCATATGCTGGAAAGTCATTAACGGTCCACATCAAGGCAACTCGCAATGTAAAGTTCTGTTTATGGGATATATCATAAGTTCATTCTCCAATCCACAACCTCTTCAAATCATCAATTAAAGGTTGTAAGTACAAATCAATTCCGGCTTTTGGACTGTGCGGGCCTGGACTAACGCACGTCCAAAACATGTATGGTTTTGTCATGCGCATCTCATAAGGGAGGTTGTAAGGGGTTACAATAACTGGCCAACAAGAATACGCACTTCCCGACGCTTGCACGTATGGGGCAAAAACCATCAGAGCATAATCCAAGCCTGACATTTCTAGGTTCTGCAGTAAAATCTGGATGTGTCCGATCAAAGTGCTTCCATGCCTCACCATCAGATGGATATCGCATAGTGCCAGAACTTGTTTGGTTTATATGATGCCATATCATTTGACTTGCACTATGCATTGAAGCAAACATTCTTTTTAACCCTGGTATTATAGGAAGATAAAACATGGATTTTACTGCTACACGTTTTGCTTGCTGTTAACGGCTCTGCGAACTTGATATCTTGGACTATTACAAAACTTACACTCCTCTAACAATCCATCTTGAGTACCAAACTCATTGTCATAAAATAACATGCAACCGTTAATTCAGATTTGCTTGTTCTGTTGTCCGTGGCTTGTTGGCTACATGTGATTAGGGGAGAAAAATATAACAATTGATAGTCTTAGCATAAGTAAAATATTGCAATAAGGTAGAAGTGGATTTAGCAGTAGAAACCATTTAGCAGTAGCAGAAAACTATACCAGAATTAATATTTGCAGTAACAAATGATAACAGACAGGGTAGATTAATTAGGAGAATGATCCCTAGTAATGCAGAATTAATAATAACACTGTCAGAATTAATTAGTAGAATAATCAGGACTAATTAGTAATGTTGCAGAAAACTGAAAACAGTGCAGAAAACTATACTGTCAGTTGAATTACGCGGAAAAATTAGTTTATCGGAATCGGACGAAACTTTACGGGATAGTTCGGGTGTACGGGTAGTTAATTAAAACAGTGTCATTTCGTCGAATTTCGCATTAGTTGCTTGATTGTCGATACAGTCAGAACGATGTTGTTTATGTACGAATTGGATGATCTAAGAACCGTAGACGAAAATGGCAAAAGCTGAAAATAAAGTTGTTGAATAAAAATTACCGTTGCATCGTGTTGAAGTTGTGTTTGGTTGTTGACGTTGACGTTGATGTTGTTAATTACGTTGATGCCGAATCGTGCATGATTTTAAGTTGTCGTTGTTTAAGTTATTGTTGGGATTTCATCTGTTGCATGATACATAGCATGTGCGTTTCAAGTTGGCCTGGATTGGCACCACGTTGTAAGTTGAAGGCTTATGCCTTGTTGAATGCCTCGATAACCTGGCATGTTTTAAGTTGGGAGTTTACTCCAAATGGATCCACATGCATCTGCATTTTGTTGAGTCGCATCCGAGTCACATTTTAAGTTGTTGTTGATTTTATGTGGTTTTGTGGATATCATATTTTGTTGATTACAGTAGAAATTATTGTATGTTTCTTTACGTAAGCATATGAATTATCGTACTTTCGCTTATATTATTCGATATCTCACCCTTTATATTTTGTTGGCCGTTACCTTTATATTGGTAACGTGCAGGTAATGAAGAGTAGGAGGATTAGTAGCTTATGGCGTCGTCGCTCTGATACGTAGCACTCGGGGGGAAACGAACACTTGTCTTATTTATGCTTATGCATCCATTTCCGTTGAACTAAATTCTGGTTTTGAATAGTGTTTATGATGTTACGTTGTTTCAAAGATGTTACGTCGTTTTGAATTAATTATGTTGAGATCTCCGCTGTGGTTGATTATTCCAACTTGAATTGTTTAAGTTTAATTATGGAGTAATTGTTCTTATTCTTATGTGTTACGTATCCGCCAAGAAGTAAATTATTTTAATGTTGTTTTCGAGTTGAATAAATGTAATGCCTCAAGTTTTTAGTTTAAAATCATTGGCACTCTGATTTATTGTAATGTTGGGTAGAAATGGGGTGTTACAGTCCCGACCAAACTTCTTCAGGTGTCTTCATATCTAATGCAGTCGAAGGACATATGTTTGTCTGATATGTTGTTGTCGAAACAACCTCAGCCCAAAACACCTTCTTTAACCCAACACTAGTCAACATGCATCTAACTCTTTTCAAGATGGTTCAATTAAACCTTTCAGCCAAACTATTTTGTTATGGAGTGCCTGCAGTAGTTGCGTTCCTTGCTTTACCAGAGGCATCACAAAATATGTCAGATTCATCATTGCAAAATTCAAGGTCATTGTCTATTCTCAACCTCTCGACCGTTCCGCTAGTTTAATTTTCATCCTTAGTCTTCTAGATGAATATCCATAACTTTCTGGATTAGTCATCTACTATGGATAGAAAATACCTTGCTCCTGAATATGATGGACACCTTGCAAGCCCCCCAAAGATTAACATGGATGTAATCAAGGGATCCATGTGTTCTTTGCTTACCTTTGTTGAATTTCATTCTACAAGTTTTTCCAAGTATACATGGTTCACAAAACTTCAGCTTTTCGACTTTGATTCCACCAAGAAAATTTTGTTTCCCCAATTCGACCAGACTCATTTCACTGACATGTCTCAATCTCATGTGCCATATTTATGTCTTCGAAAAAGGTTTCATGGATACAACATTTGTCGAACCACTTACAACTTCATCCTCAAGGGTACGCAAGCCTTGTTTCTTCACGCCTCTCAAGACTTCCTTCGACCCCTCCATGACTCTTAGGACATTTTTCTCTCATAGTAAAACATATCCTTTCTTGTCAAATTCACCAAGAGAAATCAAATTTCTCTTCAAATTAAGTATATACCTGATTTCAATCAATAACCTTATTGAATCATTGTAACACCCCATTCTACCCAACATTTATTATAAAATCAGAGTGCGGAAAATTAAACTAAAAACTTGAGGCATTACATTTATTCAACTCGAAAATAACATTAAACCTTTTACTCCTTGGCGGATACGTAACACATAAATAATACGGATAATTTCACCATAAACTAAACTTTGACAATTCATCCTTAAATAAATAACCGTAGCGGAAATCTCAACATAATTAATTAAATTCGGCATAGCATCTTTGAAAACAACGGAAGATCATAAACATTAATCAAACCACAATTTTGTTCAATGGAAATCAACTGCATAAACGTAAATAAAACAAGCGTTCGTTCCCCGAGTGCTACGTATCAGAGCGATGACACCATAAGCTACTAAATGCTCCTACTCTTCATTACCTGCACGTTACCAATATAAAGGTAACGGCCAACAAAAGAAAAGGGTGAGATATCGAATAATATAAGCGAACGGACGATAATTCATATGCTCAGGTAAAGAAACACACATTAATTTCAACTTTATTCCACGACATACGATATCCACATAAGCAACTGATTAGTCAACGACAACATAAAATGCGACTCAATAAATGCAAATGCATGTGGATCCATTTGGAGCAAAACTCCCAACGTAAAAATATGCCAGGTTATCGAGGCATTCAACAAGGCATAAGCCTTCAACTTACAACGTGGTGCCAATCCAGGCCAACTTAATAATGCACATGCTATGTATGATACACCGACCACCGCATCAACAACAACTTAATCATGCATTAACTGCATCAACTTAATCAACACGATCAACTTCGACCTCAACAACTATCAACAACGTCAACAACAATGCAACTTATAATTAACATAATCAACTTCAACTTCAACAATAATTAACAACTTCAACAACAATTAGTAATATCAACCACAATATAATTTATAATTAACACGATCAAATTCAACCTCAATAACAATTAACAACTTTAACAACAATTAACAATATTAACAACAATACCATTATAATTTAATTCATCAACTTCACCTTCAGCTTTTTGCCGCATAATTCTACGGTTCTTAAATCATCCAATTCGTACATAAACAACAACGATTCGGCTGTATCAACAATCAAGCAACTAATGCGAAATTCAACAAACTGACACTATTTTAATTAACTACCCGTATACTCGAACTATCCCGTAAAGTTTCGTTTGTTTCTGACAACCTAATTTCTCCGCTTAATTCGACTGACAGTATTATTTTCAGCACTATTTTCAATTTTCTGCAACTTTGCTATTTAGTACTAATTATCCTATTATCAATTCTGATAGGTTATTAGTAATCCTGCATTATTATGAATCATTTTATTAATTAACCTATACTACTAGATACCCCTGCACTGTTAATTACACTCCGCTGATGTAATTCTTTCCACTGATGCTAGTATATTTCCTGCATTATATGAAGCATTCATTAATATTTTTTTTTATACTACTTGTTACAATTTTATTCTTCCTGGCACTATGTTCCTGTTACAATTTTCCTGTGCTTTATTCTGCTACAAACCCTTTTGCCATTATTATTATAAAGAAATACTAGCAGTACAATCTCCTATGCTATGTTTCTATCCCACCTGCCTATTCCATTTACAAGTCACTAACCAACACTCATCAAACCCACGTGGCATAAAGCCACGTTTTGAGACTCCCCACCTGGCCCTGACGCGGACGCCTCTTCTCTCCTAAGGGCTTGGAGACGGTTGTCTCCCTCTCCATCTCTCTCAATGAGGCGGACGCCTCCTTTCTTGCCTCACCAGGAAGGGACGGTCGCCTCCCTCTCTATGTTCCTCCAGCCAAATTCACACCCACGCACAAGAAAATCACACACATTAAATCGATCTCAGTTTCAATACCACAACATGTAACAATTAATTTTAACACTATATTCCAGCAACAATATTTTATCGACGAAAACGGATTTACAGTATCATTAAGCGGTCCTAAATCCCACATAAAAATTATCCTACGATCGATTATAAAACCCGAATCCCACCCCTTACCTATGGATTGACGGGAACTCGAAAACTCGATCGGAAACGGCAACTTATCGGACAGAAAAAGCCTTCCTAGCAACCTTTATTTCCAATAATCTTCCTTTCTCTCCTCCTGATTCTCACTGCTACGCGGCTGGGGAATTCTTTTCTTTGATTTTGCAAGCAACAAAACTACCCTTGTTTTTCTAGGTTATTTAATATATAGTACTCCTTATTATTTGGTTTTTATTAAATCTTCTCTCTAAAATACTAATTTACCCTACTAACTAATATTTATATTAATTCTAATAATTCTACTTAATAAAATAGTTCTAATATAATTTTCATTTTTCAACTAATTTCGACCCGATTATTAGTTTAGTAATTCTACCGACGACTTTAGCTTATACACTATCTTACTCGAAAAATACTCTATATTCTTAATTAATTTATATTCTACAGTTATTTTATTAATTCCAAATAATAGAATAATTTCTAATATTATTTTTATTCTAACTATTTTTACCCGATTATTATATTAACAATTTCACCTACAATTTACTTAATTACTAAATAAATCGGAACATACTTCATAATCTTAAGTTAAATCATTTATTTAATTACGGGTGTTACAATCATCATGGAGCATGAATCTCACAAATTCAACACCTGCAATCTTACAAGCTTTGTTGTTTTCCAGTAATACAAATCCACCATCTTGATCACATAATTCCTCGACAAGTCTTTGTTTGGAGTCATGTGCCAAGTGCACCCAGAATCTATAATCCAATCCTTTGACGGATTATTGCTCGAAACCACAAGTACATAAGATGAGTCGAAATCATCTTGAACAATAGTTGCATTGCCATTATCCTTATCTCCATGATCTTTCAGGCGTTCAGGGAACACCTTTCTTGTGTGACCCTCCTTCTTATAATGATAGCATCAAATATCATATGCTTCGCCACTGTAAAACTTTTGCTGACTTTTACCTTTCTTCTTGTCGAGCTTACTATCATTTCGCAAGAATTTTCTTTTAACAACCAAACCTTCACCAACCGTCGAAGATTTATGCTCCTTTCGTTCATTCAGCTCCTTCAAATACAAGGCTGATTGAACTTATTCAAAGGTCAGGGACTCTCTTCCATACAAAAGAGTTTCTTTGAAGCGAGTATGTGATATGGGAAAATCGAACAACAACAATGCTTGATCTTCATCATCGATCTTCACATCACATGTTTTCTTAAAGTTTTTGGGATGATAGACGATTTGATGATAACCTAATGTTTCAATACTTTTCACCCACTTAAAATCAACTCAACTCAATCAACTCATTTCTTCGCTCGTATGCGATCATCAAACTATTTTCTTAAAAGAGAGGGTGCAATAATCATTTCAAACACGAACAAAGACTTAACCTCTCATACGAGCTAAACAAGTCGAAGTTCAAGCATTTGAAATGCCTAATGCACCATTTTTCTTCTAAAATCAACACAACCAACTTAGAAATTTTTAAGAGGAACTACGAAAGTCTGAATTTCCCATTGCACAAGGGAGTACGTACGCACAAGATGTGATGTCTTTAGCGAGTTCAAAAACCCATAAATAAAGACCCGTATTCTTCCTTTTTTCATAACTTAGAAGTTAGCAAATTCTTTAAACGCACCAAAACGCACACAAATTAAATGGTTCCCATCGAGTACAATAGATATAAGAGGTACTAATATCTTCCCCTTGCATAACCGACTTTCGAATCTATATCTTAAATTAGGTGGTGACTTCATTATTTTAAATATAATAACCGATTTTTACCCTATTATTACATATTGGGTCAAGTGTTTTAATAAGAAACTATTTGAATGAATTAGAAGAAGTACCACGTTGGATCGAACACTCGCGTTGCATTCAATTTGAATTTTATTTGGCAAAAAGGCTCGACGTTGGACGAGTTTTATACTTGTTCTTTTGAAAATGATTCATTTTACACTTATTCTTGAATTAACAAATAGCAAAACAATAAGAACGAAGTAATGGGAACCTGTGAAATTACTACACATCATGGAAATGTGTTACATTTTGTCAAATAGAGATCTAATAAAACAATTAAATTACAAGCCCGTTAAAAAATAAATGATTTAATTAATTAATTAAAAATTAATTAAATCAATTAATTAAATTAATAAAAATTGATTAGTAAAATTAATCAACTTTAATTAACAAAATCAATTAAGCGAAGGCTAAGGGACCGGAAAGAAATTGAAATCGAACATCAAATTTAATGCTACGTTAAATAATATTAAAATAAATTTATATAAAAATCAAGAGGCCAATCAAAAATATAAGTGTTCATGTACGTTGGAAAGTTAAATTTAATTTGAACCACAAAATCACAATAAAATGTAGATCCAAACAATATGTATATACCTACAATATTATATTAGTGATACAACTCACAATGTACAGTTAAACAATGAAATGCGAAAATACATCTAAACATGAAATGTAACCAAAGTTTTGGGTTTAAACAAAATTTTCAAATAAAACTAAAGGCCAGGTGACCAGTGGCAGATCCCATTGTTAAGTCAAAATAGCAAAACAGAAACAAACAAAGAAAAGAAAAAGACACACATATATTGCTGTCTATTCATTTTCTTTGATGCTCGAATCCAAAGAATAACAATAACAACAACCTTTAAAATAAACAAAACATCACATGAGAAATAAAACATAAACAAGAAACTGAAATTAGGCGAAGAGAAAAACTATAGTAATCAGATTCAACGTGGGAACAACACAAATTGTTATTAATCTCTATCAAGATCTATACCTACCGTCACAAGCTGGGTATAACTAAATAATTTATACGGACGGCTTTATATTTGTAACTATATCCTGACACCTATGCATGTGCTTTTCAACTTCATTTTGTATGGAAATGAGTGTTATGAAAAATGAAATCCAATGAAAGAAACTTATAAAGACACCTAGAAAAATTATTGTGATTTAGTGTTAAGAAATTGAAAACCTTTTGGACTATTTATCGATTCACAACAATATTATATATGTTAGGTTTTTTATAAGTAAATTGATATTCAATGCAAGTAATTAAATCAAAAAGACAATATAATAAACAATAAAATTCCATTTCAAAAAATTTAACATTGCATCCAAAGTTATCTTCGAACGGTCGAACCCAAACTCTCTGGTTCAAAATGTTAATTTAAGGTGGTTTTATATTATTATAGGATTAATTAAAATTTAAATTTAAATTAAATCCACCGAAAACTAATTAAGCATTTTACTAGATTTGTTAGTATTAATATTTTAAAAGAATTCATAGACTGAACCAAATTATATAGATGTTCTGTCGTATGGAAAAAAAAATAGTAAATATCACTATAAACTCATACCTTCAAATAGTAATACCTTAAAAAATTGACTCTCCAAAACATTTTAATTGAATATAAGTGTATAATTGATTTATACTATTTGTACACTAACATTTAAAAAAAAAACTAAAATAAGAAACCATAGGATGGGATACATGGTAATCGAATTATTTAATTAGAAAATAATAATACAAACAATTTTATTCTCATCCATTAAAAAATTTTCCATCTAGGATTTGGCTTACATAATTTTAAATTATATTAGAAATAGTATCCAATGGTATTTTTTTATTTTTGGTTTAATATATTTATTTGCATGTGATATTGTCAGAATTATTGTTAAATTAATGGAGTGGTATTGGTTTCACTTTAATTATATATATCTCGAGACATCACATTACCTAATCCAAGATTAAGATTTCACATTGACTTTCTCATTCTTTTCTTTTTCTTTGTAGTTGTCTTACAAAATAGATGAGTTATTCTACAGAGAAAAAACCTCATGCGATCTTAATTCCACTTCCAATCCAAGGCCATATCAATCCGGTGTTGAAACTAGCGAAACTCTTTCATCTTAGGGGCTTTCACATAACCTTTGTCAACACTGAATACAATCACAAACGCTTGCTTAAATCAAGGGGTCCTAATTCTCTTGATGGTTTCACTGACTTTAACTTTGAGACCATACCAGATGGTTTGATTCCAATGGAAGGTGATGATGGGGATGTTACTCAAGACATACCTTCTCTTTGTCAATCAATCAGGAAAAACTTCCACCACTTCTTTGGTGAACTTCTTGCTAGACTTCACGACTCTTCCATTGCTGGTCTTGTTCCACCAGTTACATGCATAGTTTCTGATTGTTACATGTCATTTACCATACAGGCTGCTGAACAACATGCACTCCCAATCCTTCTCTATTGCCCAACAAGTGCGTCCACCTTGTTATCTCTTTTGCACACTCGTACATTGATTGAAAAAGGTCTAATACCACTCAAAGGTATTCTTTTATCATCTTTCTCCAATTTTAAAAAGCTAATAAGTTTGAAACCTAAACTTTGTAGCTAACTAATCATCTACACTTATATAGCATCAACCTATTAACTTTTAATATTTTGTCAAGCAGATGAGAGTTATTTGACAAATGGATATTTAGACACCAAAGTAGACTGTATTCCAGGATTACACAACTTTCGACTAAAGGATCTCCCTGACAGTATCATAACAACAGATCCAAATGATATCATGCTAGAGTTCTTAATCCATGTTGCAGATAGAGTTCCTAAAGCATCTGCTATTGCTTTTAACACTTTTAATGAGCTTGAGAGTGATGTGCTGCAAGCTCTCAGTTCTATGCTCCCTTCTATCTATACCATTGGACCATTACCTTCATTATTAAATCAAATTGGGCCTAATCATTTAGCATCTCTAGACTCCAACCTTTGGGAAGAAGATACCAAGTGTCTTGATTGGCTTGAATCCAAGGATATGGGGTCTGTTGTTTATGTGAATTTTGGAAGCATTACAGTTATGACTCCAGAGCAACTGTTGGAGTTTGCTTGGGGTTTGGCCAATAGCAAGAAACTATTTCTGTGGATCATTAGGCCTGATCTTGTTATTGGTGGCTCAGTGATTTTGTCATCTGAGTTTTTCAATGAAGTTTTAGATAGAGGTCTAATTGCGAGCTGGTGTCCACAAGAGAAAGTGTTGAACCATCCATCAATTGGTGGATTCTTGACTCATTGCGGATGGAACTCAACCACTGAAAGTATATGTGCTGGAGTGCCAATGTTGTGTTGGCCATTTTTTGGTGATCAGCCAACAAACTGTAGATTTATTTATAATGAATGGGAGATTGGAATGGAAATTGATTCTAATGTGAAGAGAGAAGAAGTAGCGATGTTGATTAATGAATTGATGTTGGGAGATAAAGGGAAGAGGATGAAGAAAAAAGTCATGGTGTTGAAGGAGAAGGCAGAGGAGAATACTAGTCCAGGTGGCTGTTCTTACATGAACTTCGACAAAGCTATTAAGGAAATTTTGCTTAAAGAATTCTAATTTAAAGTGTATTAATCCATTTCCTCTTCAATTTGTTTGATTGTATTTATGCATTTAGTGAGAGATGCTATTTATATTTAATATGTAACCCATATTATTACTGTTTATTGTGTTATTTAAATTCAAGATAAATAATAATGTTAAGAGGTTTCAGTTTATTGGTTAGAGTTTAATATTGTAATAATGCTAGTTACAGTATGTATTTTTTAGTAGGATAAAGAATTGCACTCTTTTAAAATTTGAAAGTAATGTTTATATATGTTTAACTATTTTGATCTAATCGATTATGTATGTTTAACTGTTTAGATCTAATTGTCACGTGACACTTCATACAATTTTAGAATAAAAAAATTGGAATAGATTTTAATCATTGAAAGCAATATTTATGCACATTGAAAGCAAGATTGGATTATATCTCCACATACCTCTTTTATAATTCAAGTTATTCAATACAATACTCATAATCGATGTGAATTATTCATAATTTCTTTCTTAAATTTAGAAATATGTCGATCTTCAATCCTTTCGTGAAAATATCGGCCAACTGTGTTTCACTTGAGCAATGTCTCACTTCATGTTAATCTTGATTTACCTACTCACTTAAAAAATGAAATGTATTTTTGACGTGCTTACTCCTTCCATATAGAATTAGATTATTTGCAAGCTTTATGACTAACTTGTTGTCGATTTACTGCACCTAAGATTGTTACACCGAGACTTTCAGCTAGTAAAAAGTCAACAAAGAATATCAAACTGAAAAGACATTTACTGTTAGAAAGAATTAATGAAGTGTCTTAAGGGAATTAATGATGAAACATCGACAAGCGTCAATCATGGTGTTGACGAAGACATGGTTTGGAGGAATCACAATAATAGACTCACAAGATTAGGATCACCTGGAAACATGTCTAAAATCTTGAGAAGGACAATCAACAGAATATGTGTGTTGACAAAGACGATAGTCGACAGCTGTGAAGAGTTTCA
Source organism: Vicia sativa (assembly GCA_021764765.1). NCBI lineage: Eukaryota > Viridiplantae > Streptophyta > Magnoliopsida > Fabales > Fabaceae > Vicia > Vicia sativa. Next base: position 220,524,424 of record CM038792.1, read on the forward strand.
AGACTTAGCAAATTCTACAGAAACTACGTTTCAAGCAAGGGGGATATCGACGACACATTTGACAGTTATCATTAGAAAATCGAGGGGGAAGTTAGAATTGGTTATAACTCAACATGGATTATAAATAGAAAGGATCATGGTTGATACGTAGACACACTAGTGGGAACCTGAAGATCAAACATTAAGTAAAATACAATAGTTTCATAGTGGGTGGAACTATCGTCAACGGTTATTTTATAAATAGAATAAATAGAAGACTCATACATTGTAACAAAGGTCGCAAAATTGCATACATACTCTCCATACCACTAGAGTACCTGGGTCAAAGAGAAAAACCTTGTGTGAGAAACATGTATGTGTCTACGTCCAATCTTTTCATTATTTTCATGTGTCGTTAAATGCAACGTTCACTTTTTTTACTATCACTTTTAGTTTTGTTTAATGTCATTTACTGGATTTTATCTTGTTATTTATCGAAACTTACCTTCATTTAAAGTTTTTTTTCTACGTTGTTATCCTCAAGATGACCACTCCATTCAATTCACATGCACGTGTGTTCACACAAGTCATTTACCCAAACTGCTTTGAATATTTTTTGAGTCAATCTCACTTTTTTTCTAAACTCGTATATAGTTACCAAAAACATCGGTAAACAAATTGGAACAACCAGTGGGACCCTTTTGTGTGAATATTTTTAAACTTTTTGCATAAAAACGTGTCTTACGTATATTTTTGAACGATTTTTTTCTATACATAAAACTTATTAGTTTTGAGGGCTTATGTTTTTGAGGAGTGGTAAGAAATTTATGAGTTGAAAGAATCTTGGGGAGCAAAATAATATCACCAATTTGGTCGAACAAATTCTGGCCCAGAATGGCCTTAATGTTTGCTAGCCCATGCTAAATGTTGTGTCGCCATTATCAAGATATGTGAGGAAAACTGAATTGCACAGGGATTAGAAAGTGGCCCAGGGATTGGAAAGTCTCGAAATTTACCAAGTTCGTTGGTGACACTAGTGAATCCACCGTCGAACACATAGTCAGGTATCAAACCAAATTTGTTGATTTAGCCAACAATGAGAATTTGAAAATAAAATATTTTCCTAGCTCATTAGTGAAGAATTCCTTCATGTGGTTTACCAGTATTCCTCCAAGTTCCATCTTTAACTACAACAAATTGGAGAAAGTATTCCACAAACAGTTTTATATGGGACAATCAAATATTAGTCTCAAAGAACTCGCCAATGTAAGGCAAAAGGTGGTTGAAAGTATGGATGGTTATCTCAATAGGTTTATAACCTTGAAATCGAGATGTTTCATAGTTCTAGAACATGAGTTAGTCGAAATGGCGGGGATCTTGATTACTCCATTAGAAATAAATTAGACACCCAATACCTAAGGGAAATAGCCTAGTTGGGCGATAGAGTTTGACAATTAGAACGATTGAAGGATGAAAATGTCAAAACCACTAAGTTCAGTAAAAAGAAAGTGACTTACGTCGAGGTTGACTAGGAATTTCGTCAGACTCAAACTATAAATGTGTAGAGGAAAATAAGGTCAATGTGGAAGAATTAAATTCAGGACCCCTTACGCATGCAAGTTGCTAAAACCCTTAAATAGGAAGAATCTCGTTGAACCAAAAACCAAAAAAATTGTTACTAAAACGTATACCTTTGACGTCACTAAGTGTCACGAAATCTTTAATGTGTTGGATTCTGTTGGAAAAATTGTTGTTCTTAAGTGGGGTAAAACCACATCATCTACCATATAAGAACATAAACTGCACTACTAAGGACACATCTACCCCTTTGCCTTTTTTTGCCACCTAAGTATAATTTGGATAATTTGAGTCATTTTTGCACAACTCTTAACTATAGAGCCAATTAATTGCATACTAACTTCTTGCTGATCAAATAATGTGCTAAGCTACCTAACTCAATGTTTGTTCCCAACTAAATATTTATACTTTAACAAAAGTATCTCTCGATTTAATATAAATTGATTGAATATAAACTGTCTGCACATCATCCCACATTTTTTTTTCTCTTTTGTCACTTCAATGTAACCTTCTCTCTCACTTTCTAATTTTTTGAATTCAAATATTTCTTCCCCCTCTCCATTCAGTATATATGTTCTCTAATGCATATCGTTTCAAATCATATTATCTCTATGCTCTATTTTTTCTCAATCTTTTCATAATTTTTCTCTCTTATCCATATTTGCTTTAACTTTCATTTTCTCTTCTCTTTTCAGAAAAATCATTAAGATGTATTCAAGAAGAGTAAGTATATTCAATTTTAATTTATTGTGTCCTTCTTATTTGTGTCAATTAATTATTTTTAACAATATTTTTGTAGTTATGTAATAAGTTCTTCATTAAGGTATGTCAAACATTCACATTTTTTATAACTACTATTATAAACAATGTTCTTTTATATTTTAGAATTGTAAACTTTTTTTTTAACGAATAAACAAATATTATTTTTAAATAATCAAATAATAAAAAATAGATTAAATATGAATCGTTTTATTTTTATGCTGGAGTATTGGAGGACATTAACATTCATCTTCCATTCACTGATTTCGAATCGGATGTTCTCCGGACAATGAACGTGGCCCCTTCCCAACTCCGTCCAAACAGCAGAGGCTTTATAAGGACATTTGAGATAATATGTAGGATTTTGAGTATAACCCCGACCATAGGTCTATTCTTTTCCTACTTTAAAGTGAAGAATGCGGACTCCAAAAGTTAGGTAGCCCTAAGTGGCATTCCAAAAAGAAGTTTCCTTCAGGCCTTTACCTCTAATTATAAAGGCTATAAAGAACGTTTCCTCTGAGTTAGGTGTGGTCCTCGGTGTCCACAAGTCATTTATGGTGCTGAAGGGCACCCTAAATTTCCTCTATACAGGAAGAGCAATCCACTCCCTATCTCTGGCTTTGATTATGATGCGCTAAGCGATACTGAGTCTCAATCTCTTGAATTGTTAGATTCATTTCGGTCGATCAGGGTTAAAGACCCGCTAACCCTTCCCTATAATGAGATCCTATCTTTTTTGGGTAAGGTCTTCCTATTCCTTACCTGTACACAATATTTTTCTCTTGATTGACTTTTTCCTCTTATTTCTTTTACGCAGACAAAATGATTGACTTATTTGTAAAAGAGCAGAAGAAATTGTTGGCTGCAGCCCGCGCTGCCCGGATGGGTTCCGGTGGCTCTTCCGAAGCCAAATCCAACTTGGTCGGTCTAGAGATTCGGCTTCCTAAGAGGAAGATGAATGTTGGTCCGAAAGGAAGTGCTTTGGAATTGGTGGTGATCTCAGCGTCACTAGCAAAACGTCCCTTGGATGTGGAAGTGGTGGCCGATGAAGTTCCTTCCAAAAAACACAAAACTGTGATGACAAATGAAGTTAATCAAGTCGACTGGGATGTTTCCACCTTGATGAGAGAAGCTGGTGACTGTTCAACATGCCCCTCTAACGAAAACAAGTTTTGGTCCTTTGACTTTGATGGCGTGAAATTTATTTATGACCATCTCAATGCTATGGAGGACGTAAATAAAGTGAAAAGCCCCGGGCCTCAAAAGATTACCCAACATCTCAGCTCATACTTGATGAGATGTGTTGTTCTAGCCCGCAGCCTATTTGAATATGGGGATGCCATGAACAAAAGGCAAACCGAGTTGTAAAAAGAGATTCATAAGCTATCTGATAATGAGAAGTCCCTCAATGAAGAGAGCTCTCATTCGAAGGCCAAAGTGAACGAGAATGCTGAGAAGGCTCGTGAAAATGCTGAGAAAGTTAAGGCTTTGGAAAAGAACTTTCTACAACGGAGACTTCTGTTGTCGAGCTAGCAGTTAGTCTACACTCCTCAGAGAATTTATGCTCCAAGTTGAAGGAGGATTTGGAAAGATCACGTCTAGATATCCTCGATGTCAGGGACATAGCATTCGACCGGGCAAAAGAACAAGTTTCCTGTCTGTACCCCGAGCTCGACCTTACTCTAGTTGATTTTTTCAAAGTTATAGTAGACGGAAAGCTAATGGAGGCCGACGATAATGATGAGGTGATATTGGATGAAGAAATAATTACCGTGGATACCACTCATCTCAAGACCCCTTAACTTTTCTTGTCTTTACTTTCGAATATGCTTCAAGTTAGTCACCATTTTGGTGGGTGCATTTTGTAATTCTGACAATTTCCCTCTGGGCGCTTTTATCGTACTTTCGCTTATTTTGCACTTGTTTTAAATTGTCACCTGTTCTATATGAACTTGTGCAAAAAACAAGATTATTATGCGTGTATAGAAGCCCCCTAGTCGAGTGGCTGCTCTAAAAATCCATAACGACATTACATAAGAGGCATTTAGCTTGTTTTGAGCATCTCATATAATCCGGCCACTTAGCCCCCAAGTTGACTAATGGGTCGATCGGAGTGGAAGGATTTGATGTTTTGGAAAGATATTAAGATATGTTTGATCAAAGCACATATGAAGCCAAATCGGAGATGCAACAATGTGCAGAGCCCATGACGACTATGAAACCGGCATATACAAGAAACTTTTATTCCTTAGGAATGATTCAAAGATTCTTGAATGGCGCTATATGAACAAGCAAAACATTCTTTTAAGTATGGCGTTGAGCCAAATCTAGGAGGTATAGCAATTAAAAGTCCATCATACTGAGCCTGATTATAGTGAAATGTAAAATTCGCTTTGAAAACCAACCGAGACAGAACTCGGCAGGAAGCTTTATTTATTTTGGAACAGAGCCTCTGTCGAGGTTGAACCTTGGCGAGACACCGAGTTATATCGGGGGAGCATCATTGAAATGATACTCGGAAGAGAACCCTTTGGTGAATGCAAAGTTTTGGAACAGAGCCCCTGACGTGGATGAACCTTGGCGAAAACACTGGGTTATGCTGGGGGAGCATCATTGAAATGATACTCGGCAGGTAACCCTTTGGCAAATGCAAAGTTTTGGAATAGAGCCCATGAAGAGGATGAACCTTGATTTGGTACAGATCCCCTGGCAGGTTGAACTAAGTAGAAATAGAGCCTTTTTGAGGTTCAAACCTTGATTTGGTATAGAGCCCCTAACAAGTTGAACCGAATAGGAACAAAGCCTTGGCGAGGTTGAAACCTTGATTTGGTACAGAGCCCCTGGCAGGTTGAATCAAGTAGGAATAGAGCCTTGGCGAGATTGAAACCTTTATTTAGTACAGAGCCCTTGGCAGGTTGAACCGAGTAGGGACAGAGCCTTGGCGAGGTTGAAACCTTGATTTGGTACAGAGCTCCTGACGAGGATGAACCTTGGCGAGACACCGAGTTATGCCGGGGAGCATCATTGAAATGATACTCGGTAGGGAACCCTTTGGTGAACGCCCAGACAATGCCGGGGGAGAACCACCGAGGTGGAACTCGGCAGGGAGCCTATTTTACATCCTAGTTTCCTTATACAAGCTATCTTTGCTTTTAACGTGCCTCATTAAAAACCCCGACCCTTGACTAGGAAAAAAAGTACACTAATTTATTACATTCGTTCCCTGAAATTTCAACTGAAATAAAATCTAAGACTAGTTACATTCCAAATCCTAGGTACCTCGATTCCCTCAAAAGTCTCCAGCTTGTGTGCTCCTTTCTCCAGCTTCTTAACAACCCAAAATGGTCCCTCCCTATTAAGGGATAATTTCCCCATTTTTGTGGGATTAGTAATTGTCTTTTGGACCAAATCTCCTTCCTCGAAACCTTGTTGTTTTACTTTCAAGTTGTATCAACAAGCTATTATTTGCTTAGTTGCAATCTCCCATACGTGCGCGTTGTTCCTTATTTATTCTAACAAGTCGGCCTTAATATTTAGAGCTTGTTCGTTCATACCTTGCTCAAAATTTTCACGCCGCCAGGAGGGAAACTTGACTTCAACATGAATCATTGCATCAGCCCCAAATACCATTCGATAAGGAGTTTCCATAGTCTTTGATTGAATGGCGTATGATATGCCCATAAGACTTCATGCAAATGTTCCTCCCACAAGCCTTTGGCGTCGTCTAACTTCTTTTTCAAAGCGTTCAATATTATCTTATTAGCTGACTCTGCTTTCCTATTCGCTTGAGGATGCTCTGAAATAAACTTGTTGAAGATGTCGAGCTCTTTACAAAACTCTACCACAGAGGTGCTTGCAAACTGTGTTCCATTGTCGGAGACGATGACGCGTGGTATCCCAAATCGACAAATAATATATTTCCAATAGCAACGGCGTACTTTCTCAGTTGTTATCTGAGCTACAGCCTCAGTCTCCACCCACTTAGTAAAATAATCCACGGCCACAATGAGAAACTTCAACTGCCCGGGTGCTATAGGAAATGGACCCAGGATATCAGCCCCTCATTGATGAAAAGGCCAAGGAGTGAGAACTGAATGAAACAGTTCAGCCGACGTGTGAATCGAATGTGCGAACATTTGACATTTTGAACAGGAGTTAACAAAATGGATACAGTCCTTTATCATGGTAGACCAATAGTAACCGGCCTGAAGTATCTTACTCGCCAAAGACCGACCACCCAAGTGATTTTCGCACACACCTTCATGTACTTCTTTCATAACTAGTTTTATATCGTTTTCTGATACACATCGCAACATAGGAAGATTTCTCTCCATTTTAAAAAGTTTGTTATTTACAACAACATACCTAGCAGAGGCTTTTTTGACTTGCTTGGCTTCTTCCTTGTTGTCTGGAAAAAGGTCCTGCTACAGGTACTTGAAGATTGGAGTCATCCAACTTGTACTTTCAATAATGGCCACCATCTCATCTTTTTCAAAGCTGGGTGCGGCAAGATTCTCTTGGATAACCGTTTTGTTCATTCCTGTTAGTGTTTTTAAGTTGGCATTATGTTTGGTAAAACTAGGCTTTAGCAATGTCATGATAGATGTCATGACATTCAGAGATTGAAGATAAATCCTACCTGCTAAAGATGTTAAAAGACAGCTCAGAACTGGAAGCTAAAGCTGTGCTGGAAATTCTGCAGAAAACAGACTGATGTCATAACAGATGTTATGACATTCAGTGTGACATTCTGTTCTGCAGAATCTGTTTGTTCCTGAGATTTTTCAGGAAGTTTGTTGAGCTGCTAAATATTGTTTTTCTGTTATTAGAAAGCATGCTCACGTGGCTGCTAGGTTAAACTTAATTAAACCTAAATTGATTTCAAAACTTCAATTAAGCTCTCCTCCTCATTCTCCGACAATGTATTGCTAATGATTACGGGCTTTTTACCTCCCTCCTCAAGAAACACATACTTTAAATGAGACGGTAGCTCTTTCAACTCAAGTTTTTGGTCGTCATCTTTAAGATCTTTCTTCAAACTTTCCTCTTCTTCCTCCCAAGGGTGAATTTCCTTTGAAATCCCCACTCCTTCCAAACACTCCTCAATATCTCGACTATCATCACCATCATTCACTTCTTGAGTTGCTTCCTCGATAACGTCAATCTTAAAACAATCTTTCTTATCCATGGGATGCTTCATTGCTTCAAAAAGATTAAAGCAAATCTCTTCATCTTGTACTCTCACCTTCATTAGGCCATCATCTATATCAATCATCATCCTTGCCGTCTTCATGAACGGTCTTCCAAGAATTAAAGGTGCATCAACATCTTCCTCCACATCTTCCTCCATGTCTATGACTACAAAGTCCACCGGAAAAAAGAATTTGTCCACTTTTACCAACAAATCTAAAGCTACGCCGTGCGGACGAGTAATAGACTTGTCCGCTAATTGCAATGTCATTTTCGTGGACTTTAATTCAATCTCCCCCAATCTCTTCACAATGGATAATGGAATCAAGTTGATGCTTGACCCCAAATCAATTAATCCTTTTCCGACATACACATCCCCAATAGTAACGGCAAGTTACGCCGGATCACTCTCTTTCTTGAATGGTGCGTTGAATTATTGCACTACAACTAGCATCCACCATTATGGTTTCTTGATCCGTATACCTCTTCTTTTTCGTCAAGATATCCTTCATGAATTTTGCATATTTTGGCATTTGCTCTAATGCTTCGGTAAATGGAATATTTATTTGCAATTGCTTGAAAATATCCATAAACCTAGCATAGTGCTTTGCATCATCCTTTTAGAGGAAGGTGAGGATATGGCAAACTTCTCAATGGATAAGTTACTTCCTTCTCTTTTCCCTTCTTCATTCTTTTCTTTTTCTCATCTATTTTCTCCTTTTCAACTACACCATTGTCCTTTTCATTTTCAACTAACACCTCATTTTCAACTAAATCATCTTCCACATCAACATTATCATGTTTTTCAACTCCATCCTCTTCATCTTTTTCAACTACCTCTTCCTCCACTATTTCTTCTTCATCCTTCTCCACTACTTTTTTTTCTTTCAACTACCTTCCTTGTCTCATCACAAACTCTACCACTTCTTGTTGTTATGGCTTTGCAATGCTCCTTAGGATTTGTTTGCGTAGTTGGGGAAAATGATGTCGAAGCACTTTGTTCGGAAAGTTGCTTAGCTAGTTGTCCAACTTGAGTTTCCAAGTTCTTGATAGATGCCTCCGTGCTCTTTTGATTAGCCATTGAGGCTTGCATAAATTGAGCTAGAGTGTCTTGAATGTTGGAAGATCTCACTTGACTTTGAGGTTGGTTTTGTTGTTGACTTTGATTTTGTTGTTGTGTTTGATTTTGATTTTGTGTTTGATATGGATTTTGCCTTCCTTGGTTATTGTTATCTTGCCTCCACCCTCCTTGATAACCTTGATTACCCCTTTGTTGGTAACCTTGGTTTTGATTTTGATAAGGGTAAGGAGCTCGTTGTTGGTACCCTTGGCCTTGGTTGGCCACATAGTTAGCTTCCTCATTCTCCGGAGGACAAAAGCCGGTTTTATGATCTCCTTTGCACAATTCACAACAAGCTATTTGGTGAGCTTGCTTATTTGATGCTCCTTGTAACTCCATGATTTGTTGAGGGAGTTTAGCCATTTGTTTTGTCAATTCTTCAACTTCTTTCGCAAACAATTTATTTTGCGCCACAAGTGCTTCATGACTCGAACCAATTTCTAAAACTCCCGTTTTCACTTGTACACCTCCTTGATCATGTTGAGTTTGATGATCATTCCTACCCATCTTCTCAATTATTTGGATTGCTTCATACGGTGTTTTTGCCATCAAAGAACCTCCGCGTGGCATCCAACAACAATTTGTGTTGAGGTTGGAGACCATTTCGTAAAATATGAATTTGTGTAAGCTCGTCAAAACCATGGCTCGGACACTTCCTTAGCATAGACTTATATCTTTCCCATGCCCGATTCAAAGGCTCGTTTACTCCTTGCGAAAATACCGAGATAGCCGTCTTAGCCTCCATGAACGTGATTGAGGAAAAAGCGTTCAAGAAACTTTTCCTCCAAAACGTTCCAATTAGTCATTGTCTCTTGCAATTGATCAAGATACCAATCTTTTGCCTTCCCCACTAGAGAATGAGGGAAAAGCCTTTGGAAATATTGTTCTTCTTGGTCTTCCGGAGCACCCGCCGCTCCTGCGATCTCATAAAACTTGGTAAGGTGAGTGTAAGGGTCTTCATGGTCGTGGCCATGAAATGGACTTGCATAGAGAAGTTGAAGCAAGCCCATTTTCATTTCCGCAACCCTTGCATTTGCTTGTCGGGCAAATTGAGCATTATGGCGAGGGCTATTGACACACGGCCCCCGCGGTGGTGGTGGTTGATTCTCCTCCATAGTGGTAACTTCTCCAAACACGGGTGGTGTTGAAGAAGTAGATGCTTCTCCTCTTTCTCCTCTTTCTTGCCTTTGCCTAGCTTGTCTTTTTCTTCTTTTAGCACTACTATTAAGTCTCCTAGCCGTCCTTTCAATTTCGGGATCGAAAAGGAGTTGGTCGACCGGAATACTTCCCCGCATAAACTAATTCCTGAAAAAGTCTAGCCACACAAAAGGAACAAAGAGAGATTAGTGGAAAAAGTCTTAAAACACACAATTATTGCTATACTAACAACATCAAACGCCAATAAACGCGCCATTTTGTTGTAGGTTTTTCCGTGAACAAAGTATTTTGATTATCGATTCCACGGATTGGTGCATGTTATAGTCTTTCAATAGAAAAGTATGTTTTAAGATGATGTAACCAAAGGGTTTGTTATCTACTCTACTAGAACCATGAGTTTCCAAACAACAACTAAATTAATTCTTTCAAAAGAGTTATGATTTGGATTAGAGAGAATTTGAGATTGTTTTCAAGTAAGAAGGCATGTCAAGATTAGTTTCATTGATCTAGTTTCATACATATTCATTTTAATCAAGTGATGAACATAATAGATGATTTCTACAAATACATATCCTCTCAATCTTGTAGATTTCCCACCAAGATTGTGAATGTTATCATGTTAATCCTTGCATGATTCCTCACTACAACTATTAGCATGATAATCATTAAGTTCAATATTTTGTAAACTCTAACACACAAATCTATTCCTAGCATTTGTTTATGAGAGGATGAATATCCTAGGTCACTTTGAAATATTCTTTTCCAAGCAAAATTCAAAGCATAAAGATGAAGAACAAAGATATTCAACTATATTAATCATCAACCATGTTCATACACCAATGGATTAAAAGAAATACATACTATAAAGATCAACTACCTCTAATCTTGACACAAAAGGAGCTTAGCTACTCATTTCCATGGTTGCCTTGCTCTCAAGATTGTTGGTAGAGATGATGAACATGAGAAAATCAAGAGAAAAGCTATGGTTTTTCTTCCTAAACTTGCCCTAGATTTACAAAGATGAAAGATAATGATGGTCTATGTTTTCTTGCTTCCTTTACAAGCCAAAAAGGTCTGGTGAAGTGATGGGTTGGTGGCTCCAAAGGTGAAAGCATGGGCTGTCCTTTTTCGATTTCGAGACCCGAGATAAGTCGAGCCAGTATCTGGCACCGAGCGACCAGCATGCTTCCTCTTCCAAAATTATCTTCAAAGAATCATCCTAAAGCTCTTCAAGTACCCTTGAATCCAAGCTTGGGAGAATTAGTTAATAAATTCCTACAATTAAGAGTAACTAAAGTCAATAATACATATATTAAACAAAACTAGATAAAACCTAATTAAAGCAATATACTAGAATAAATATACAAATTAAATACAAAGACATTGTTAAGGACCACAAAATAATGTACAAAATAACTACAAATTGGTCCTTAACAACTCTCCCTAACTTACTTCTTTGTTTGTCCTCAAACAAAAGTCAATAATCTTACAAAGCTAGAAGGAACAAAATGCAAGCATGCAAACTCACACAAGAGTAATGGTTCAAACTCGACATACCGCAAAAGCACACATCAATCGCTTCTTCTCAACACAACATGACCATGAATTAAGTTCTAAACACAATATATCAAAACATATAACAAAATAAAAGATATGTTCACACTTGAATCACCTAATCATTTCTTCAAAGTTCATGAAGAACAAAATGCATATTCACAAAGGACTAAACACTCTCACTAATAATTATGCACATCGTAATAATTCATGTGTTCATCGAAACAAGTTAAATGATAAAATGGAAACAAAGATCACTAAGGACTTTCAAGGTTGTAACTTGGCTTAGGTTAGAAACAAGGGATATTTAAGTACAAAGCCATTGAAACGAATCGGTAAAAGGATATGAAGAGCATTTCACAACTAATTCCCATCTTATTATTCGCAACCTCTTTTCTTTTCTACACAATGATCCTCTCTTTCTTTTCTTTTCTTTTGTATCTTTTCATAAACAAATTTCTTTCTTCTTTTGTATTTTTTTTCTCTATTCTTTTCTTTCTTAGGATCATTGTGCCATCAATTCTAGGTTCTTCTTGATCCACCTCCCAACTTCATTTATATCAATACTTTTTATTCAAAATCATGCTCTTCAAGGGTTAATTAACAAAGGGTTGGTATTCACAAACAAGAAAATTTATAGAATGAATTATCATTGAATTTTCAAAGATTATCAACAACTATTAAGTGGCCTACTTAACAATTAGTCGATTTGATACATTCATCCTACAAATACTATTTAAGCTCAAAAGGGTTCACAAGGATTCACTCTCTCACGGGTAATTGGAGCCCTTTTTAGAATTGGTGGTTTTCCTCATAATGCACAAAAATTGCCTTGATCATGTTGAGTTTCCAAGTTATCACAAACAAGTAAAGATTAAGCATGAATCACACGAGTTAACACAACTATTAGACACTCAATATTTGGTAAAAAGTGGAAGCTTCTCACATATATGGTTTATGTCCTAATGATTCGAATGTGAACACAAAAATTTTTGTACATGCCGAAATATCTTGCATAAAGAATAAATTTCATAGACATATTATGTTTCTATAAAACGATAAAATGTGTACCTTCTTTGTGGAATGAATCAAGAATTTTATCATCACCATCACTTTGGTGAAACACGCTTACTAGCTTTGAAGAATCATTTGAACAATCCGGACAAACCACAAGAAGTAAATTCAAACTAAATACTATAATCTAAAAATAAAATAAAATAGAACAAAATAAAAGAAACTAAACTTAAAATAAAAGACACCCCAAAATGGTGTTTAAAACTTAAAAGAAGTATTTAGGCTTCATGCCTACAAAAATTAATTGGAATTACAAGCCAATCCCCAAAATTGGATGGCAACCAACAAAATCCAAAGTTTAAAACTAAAATGCAAAAGTAAAATCTAGACTAGAATGTTGAAAGTAAAATAAAAGTGGAAATAGAGAAAATCAATCGCTGGTCTCGAGAATCGAATCTCCAATCGACCTAGTCGAACCGAACGAACGAACTCTCTTCACCATCATCTCATCTCCCACCTCCTCCTCAAGATTTGGCCCGACCGGCCAACAAAGATATGCTCTGAGCTGCTCACCGGAAAGTGAAATGGTTCACTCCGGGCTCTAATCTGTAGAGCAAGGTGCTCCATGCTCTCATGCATAAACATAAATGCTCTCGATGAGCGAGATGCATCCGTCTGCTCCATTCTTCCGATGGACTAGCTTGAGGAAGTGTCGCTCAGGTACACAGGCAGCAGATTATCAAGGACCCTACAAAAGCGATCACAGTGATCATCAACAACGCCATCAATGGTAAGGTGTCCCACGCAGAAAAACAACCTTCCTCTCTTCAAAGAAACCCATAATCAAACCAGATAAGTGAGAGCACACTTTATACGCCCCCGGAGGTATAACTCAACAGAACCTCTTCACTCATTCGCGATCGGCGGCCAAAATCAATTTGCTCCTCATCGAGCATGTAAGCAATCAAACCCGCTGTCTCCATGGGTATCAAGATGTGTGGCCCTAGGTTTCATTGTATAGAGTCACACATCATCACTGGCGCTAGTTTTCGATGGTCCTGTTGAATTTCAAAGGTTGACCAGCCCGATTCGTTTCATAAGAATGCCCGGACAAACAGAGCTTATTCTTCAGCATGTTGTAATCCCAATTACCACGAGCCAGGTGCTCATGGTAGACATCCAATTGGTCCTCTGGGGCTGTCCAGTTGATGCCCAGAAAACTGTTGATTGCTGAGCGAGAGAAGGAAACGGACTTGCCTCGAACAACTGAAGCAAACCTAAACTCACATCCCTCGGCCGGGATAGCATTAGCATAGAACTCGCGAACAAGCTCCACATTCACCTTTGTTTGAGGGGTACAAAGAACTTCCAACCCGTAGTTATCCAGGATGACATGAGGGGTGTGGTAGTGCCCTTGCTCACGGAGGCTGATGGTGCGCTCAGTCCAGATGTTGCGCTCCTCGAGCTCTTTGTAGCGAGCCTCCTGAGCAGGCCCCAAGAATCGCACAGCATCGAACGCAGCAGGCCGAGAGGGCCCAGCCCCAGCAGAGGAAAGTCTTTGTCGCTTAGGTGCCATCTGAAATTTCAACACAAAAATCAACAGAAAAGTGACACCGAGGTGTCCATTAGCAATGAATCAAGCAAACAGCAAAGCAAACCAACCTACCAAAGCATTACAACTAATCTAAACACTAAAAACACAAAGAAGAATTTTTCAAAATTGCAGACTACTGAGCGGTCATGATTTAAAAATTCTTCGCAAAATGTAATTTTTCTCCACACAATTACTTCCTAGGGCAGCGAAAATAACATCCTATTACTTCTCTAACACAAAAACATCCTAAATCTAAGAAAAATTCAAAATTCCTAACCCTAGGTTTTCAAAATCTAACCTAAACATGCAATGTAGACGAAATTGAGAAAGGAAAACATAGAATACTTACTAGGATGCCTTGGGGATTGATTTGACAAAGAAATTCGCAAAGATTCGAGATTTTGGTTGGGGATTTTTGGGATTTTGAGAGGATGAAGAATGATGAAGAAAATAGGGAAAAAGGGTTTAAAATAACCCTAACCCTTTATAAAACTAACTAGGCCACGATTTGGGCCTCCAAAATCTGATTTTTTCAAAATTTTTTTTAAATCCTGCACCACCTGAGCTGGTCCCTATCTACTGAGCGAAAGTTTCGCCAGATAATAAAATGCGAGGGTCCGAATTGAAATTTTAAGAAAACAAAAAATTAATGCGGGCAAGTGTAAATGAGTTCAAGGAAGAATACTTACAATGTTGGGGTGCCTCCCAACAAGCGCTTTGTTTAACGTCGGTAGAGCTCGACGGTTCATGATGATCATTGATCATCAAAGAAGGATTCGCTATGTTGCGGCTCACCTCTCCGCCAACGCACTGCTTCAACCGCTGCCCATTCACCGTCCATTCTTTTGTTCGTGCAAGATCTTGCAAGACAATTGCACCATATTCCTTGACTTCTTTGATTAAAACGGACCGGACCACTTTGTTTTGAGTTTTCCTAAAAAGCCTCATCCGGAGTTGAACAAGAGAACCTTTTGTCCCGCCTAAATTCCTTGATCTTTATCTTCTTATCATGAGAAACCTTAACCTTTGCTTTATACCTCCGGTTTGAATGATAAGCCTCACACGCATTTCGTCCAAATGAACAAGTTGTATTTTTCGCTTTCTCCCGCCAAGGATGGATCGAATTTAAGAATCGGAGGGCCCACAATGCTTTGTGTTCCATCTCTACCGGAGGTGACAAGTTTTGCCATACACAACCTGAAACGGGTTAGTCCAATAGGAGCTTTATAGGCGGTTCGACACGCCCACAAAGCTTCATCTAATTTTTATGACCAATCTTTCGAGAACCCAAATGCTTTTTCTAAAATCTTTTGATTTCTCTATTAGACACCTCGGCTTGGCCATTTGCTTGAGGGTGATAGGGGTCGCCACCTTATGTTTTACACCAAATTGTTTCAAAAGTTTTGTAACAATGTATTGCAAAAGTGCGACCCACCATCACTAATGAGCACCCTAGGCACACCAAAACGAGAAAAATGTTTCTTTTCAAAATTTGATAACAGTTTGGCGTCGGCCTTAGGTGAAGCAATGGCCTCTACCCACTTTGACACGTAATCCACGCTACAAGGATATATTCATTTGAAAACGAAGATGGAAAAGGACCACAAAATCAATCCCCAACAATCAAATACCTCCACTTCCAACATATTGGTCAATGGCATTTCATCTCTTTTCCTATCCCACCACTTCTTTGACATTTGTCACATGATTTAGCGTGAGCACACGATATTTGAATAGCGAAGGCCAATAAAACCCGATTGTAGGACTTTGGTGGCCGTCCGCATTCCATTATAGTGTCCCCACAAGGAATTGTGACAATGCCAAAGAATGTTTTGGCCTTCATCACTCACACACCTTCTTAGCAATCCATCACTACTCAACCTAAAATGTAAGGTTCATCCCACACATAATACTGTGTCGGCTAAAAATTTTCTTCTCATTCCAAGTCAAATCTTCCGCATTAATCCCTGCCTTGTAATTTGCCATGTCGGCAAACCACGGTCACTCTTGGATTGCAAATAACTTCTCATCCGGAATTCCTCCTCACCTCTTTTTCCTTGTCCGTAATTTTACGCTCACTAAGCGAGACAAATGATCCGCTACCAAATTTTCCGAACCTTTTTTATCACGGACCTCTAAATCGAATTCTTGCAAAAGAAGAATCCATCGGATTAGCCTTTGTTTAGAGTCCGGTTTGGTAAGCAGATATTTTATCGCCGAATGATCCGTGAAAACTACAACCTTGGAACCAATTAGGTAAGGACGAAACTTTTCCAATGCATATACAATTGCGAGCAACTCTTTTTCAGTTGTTGCATAGTTTATTTGAGCATCGTTCAAAACTTTGCTCGCATAATGTATAGCATGGAAGATTTTGTTCTTCCTTTGGCCTAATACGGCTCCCACCGCATAATCACTAGCATCACACATTAGTTCAAAATCAAGTTTCCAATTAGGTGCAGTGATTATGGGTGCATTTATCAAATTCGCCTTTAATTTTTCAAAAGCTAACAAACAATCATTATCAAACAAGAAAGACTTATCTTTGTTGAGCAAGTTGCTCAAAGGTTTGGCTATTTTGAGAAGTCCTGATGAATCTTCGAGAAGCCCGCATGACCCAAAAGCTCCGAATGCCTTTGACATTGGTAGGTGGGGAAGGCCTCGATAACATCAATTTTGCTTTGTCAACCTCGATTCCTCTTGAAGATATCTTGTGGCCAAGGACAATTCCCTCGGTCACCATAAAGTTGCATTTCTCCCAATTCAAGACAAGTTGGTTTGCACACACCTCTTCAAGACGGTGTCCAAATTTTCCAACCATAAATCAAATGAAGCTCCAAAACGGAAAAGTCATCCATAAAACTTCAATTGTCTTTTCAATCAAATCGGCGAATATAGCTTGCATGCACCTTTGAATGTTGTCGGCATTGCATGAAGCCGAAAGGCATACGCCTATACGAAAATTCCAAATGGACATGTGAACGCTGCTTTCTCATGATCTTTCTGATTCACCGATATTTGATTATATCCCGAATAACCATCCAAGAAACAATAGTATTGTTGTCCCCAAGCATTTCTAACATTTGGTCCATGAACGGAAAAGGAAAATGATCTTTTCTCGTCGCTTTGTTAAGCCTACGATAATCAATACACATTCTCCACCCCGTCACTTTTCTTGTTTGCACTAGCTCATCATTATCATTAGACACAACCGTCAATCCTCCTTTCTTAGGAACCACATGAACCGGGCTCACCCACGTACTATCCGAAATTGGGTAAATCATCCCCGCTTCAAGCATCTTCACTACTTCTTTGCGAACTACCTCCTTCATCACCGGATTCAATCGCCGTTGAGGTTGGGCCACCGGTTTGCACTCATCCTCCATCATAATGTTGTGCATACAATAGGCCGGGCTTATGCCTTTCAAATCGGCTAAGACCCAACCAATCGCATTTTTGTTCGATTTCAAAACTTCAATTAAGCTCTCCTCCTCATTCTCCGACAATGTATTGCTAATGATTACGGGCTTTTTACCTCCCTCCTCAAGAAACACATACTTTAAATGAGACGGTAGCTCTTTCAACTCAAGTTTTGGTCGTCATCTTTAAGATCTTTCTTCAAACTTTCCTCTTCTTCCTCCCAAGGGTTTTTTGAAATCTCCACTCCTTCCAAACACTCCTCAATATCTCGACTATCATCATCATCATTCACTTTGAGTTACTTCCTCGATAACGTCAATCTTAAAACAATCTTTCTTATCCATGGGATGCTTCATTGCTTCAAAAGATTAAAGCAAATCTCTTCATCTTGTACTCTCACCTTCATTAGCCATCATCTATATCAATCATCATCCTTGCCGTCTTCATGAACGGTCTTCCAAGAATTAAAGGTGCATCAACATCTTCCTCCATGTCTATGACTACAAAGTCCACCGGAAAAAGAATTTGTCCACTTTTACCAACAAATCTAAAGTTACGCCGTGCGGAAGTAATAGACTTGTCCGCTAATTGCAATGTCATTTTCGTGGACTTTAATTCAATCTCCCCAATCTCTTCACAATGGATAATGGAATCAAGTTGATGCTTGACCCCAAATCAATTAATCCTTTTCCGACATACACATCCCCAATAGTAACGGCAAAGTTACACGCCCGGATCACTCTCTTCTTCGAATGGTGCGTTGAATTATTGCACTACAACTAGCATCCACCATTATGGTTTCTTGATCCGTATACCTCTTCTTTTCGTCAAGATATCCTTCATGAATTTTGCATATTTTGGCATTTGCTCTAATGCTTTTAAATGGAATATTTATTTGCAATTGCTTGAAAATATCCATAAACCTAGCATAGTGCTTTGCATCATCCTTTTTAGAGGAAGGTGAGGATATGGCAAACTTCTCAATGGATAAGTTACTTCCTTCTCTTTTCCTTCTTCATTCTTTTCTTTTCTCATCTATTTTCTCCTTTTCAACTACACCATTGTCCTTTTCATTTTCAACTAACACCTCATTTTCAACTAAATCATCCTCCACATCAACATTATCATGTTTTTCAACTCCATCCTCTTCATCTTTTTCAACTACCTCTTCCTCCACTATTTCTTCTTCATCCTTCTCCACTACTTTTTTTTCTTCTTTCAACTACCTTCCTTGTCTCATCACAAACTCTACCACTTCTTGTTGTTATGGCTTTGCAATGCTCCTTAGGATTTGTTTGCGTAGTTGGGGAAAATGATGTCGAAGCACTTTGTTCGGAAAGTTGCTTAGCTAGTTGTCCAACTTGAGTTTCCAAGTTCTTGATAGATGCCTCCGAGCTCTTTTGATTAGCCATTGAGGCTTGCATAAATTGAGCTAGAGTGTCTTGAATGTTGGAAGATCTCACTTGACTTTTAGGTTGGTTTTGTTGTTGACTTTGATTTTGTTGTTGTGTTTGATTTTGATTTTGTGTTTGATATGAATTTTGCCTTCCTTGGTTATTGTTATCTTGCCTCCACCCTCCTTGATAACCTTGATTACCCTTTGTTGGTAACCTTGGTTTTGATTTTGATAAGGGTAAGGAGCTCGTTGTTGGTACCCTTGGCCTTGGTTGGCCACATAGTTAGCTTCCTCATTCTCCGGAGGACAAAAGCCGGTTTATGATCTCCTTTGCAATTCACAACAAGCTATTTGGTGAGCTTGCTTATTTGATGCTCCTTGTAACTCCATGATTTGTTGAGGGAGTTTAGCCATTTGTTTTGTCAATTCTTCAACTTGTTTCGCAAACAATTTATTTTGCGCCACAAGTGCTTCATGACTCGAACCAATTTCTAAACTCCTGCTTTCACTTGTACACCTCCTGATCATGTTGAGTTTGATGATCATTCCTACCCATCTTCTCAATTATTTGGATTGCTTCATACGGTGTTTTTGCCATCAAAGAACCTCCCGCCGTGGCATCCAACAACAATTTGTGTTGAGGTTGGAGACCATTTCGGAAAATATGAATTTGTGTAAGCTCGTCAAAACCATGGCTCGGACACTTCCTTAGCATAGACTTATATCTTTCCCATGCCCGATTCAAAGGCTCGTTTACTCCTTGCGAAAATACCGAGATAGCCGTCTTAGCCTCCATGAAACGTGATTGAGGGAAAAAGCGTTCAAGAAACTTTTCCTCCAAACGTTCCAATTAGTCATTGTCTTGCAATTGATCAAGATACCAATCTTTTGCCTTCCCACTAGAGAATGAGGGAAAAGCCTTTGGAAATATTGTTCTTCTTGGTCTTCCGAGCACCCGCCCTCCGCGATCTCATAAAACTTGGTAAGGTGAGTGTAAGGGTCTTCATGGTCGTGGCCATGAAATGGACTTGCATAGAAGTGAAGCAAGCCCGTTTTCATTTCCGCAACCCTTGCATTTGCTTGTCGGGCAATTGAGCATTATGGCGAGGGCTATTGACACACGGCCCCGGTGGTGGTGGTGGTGGTGGTTGATTCTCCTCCATAGTGGTAACTTCTCCAAACACGGGTGGTGTTGAAGAAGTAGATGCTTCTCCTCTTCTCCTCTTTCTTGCCTTTGCCTAGCTTGTCTTTTTCTTCTTTAGCACTACTATTAAGTCTCCTAGCCGTCCTTTCAATTTCGGGATCGAAAGGAGTTGGTCGACCGAATACTTCCCGCATAAACTAATTCCTGAAAAGTCTAGCCACACAAAAGGAACAAAGAGAGATTAGTGGAAAAAGTCTTAAAACACACAATTATTGCTATACTAACAACATCAAACGCCAATCCCCGGCAACGGCGCCATTTTGTTGTAGGTTTTTTCCGTGAACAAAGTATTTTGATTATCGATTCCACAGGGATTGGTGCATGTTATAGTCTTTCAATAGAAAAGTATGTTTTAAGATGATGTAACCAAAGGGTTTGTTATCTACTCTACTAGAACCATGAGTTTCAAACAACAACTAAATCAATTCTTTCAAAAGAGTGATTTGGATTAGAGAGAATTTGAGATTGTTTTCAAGTAAGAAGGCATGTCAAGATTAGTTTCATTGATCTAGTTTCATACATATTCATTTTAATCAAGTGATGAACATAATAGATGATTTCTACAAATACATATCCTCTCAATCTTGTAGATTTCCACCAAGATTGTGAATGTTATCATGTTAATCCTTGCATGATTCCTCACTACAACTATTAGCATGATAATCATTAAGTTCAATATTTTGTAAACTCTAACACACAAATCTATTCCTAGCATTTGTTTATGAGAGGATGAATATCCTAGGTCACTTTGAAATATTCTTTTCCAAGCAAAATTCAAAGCATAAAGATGAAGAACAAAGATATTCAACTATATTAATCATCAACCATGTTCATACACCAATGGATTAAAAGAAATACATACTATAAAGATCAACTACCTCTAATCTTGACACAAAAGGAGCTTAGCTACTCATTTCCATGGTTGCCTTGCTCTCAAGATTGTTGGTAGAGATGATGAACATGAGAAAATCAAGAGAAAACTATGGTTTTTCTTCCTAAACTTGCCCTAGATTTACAAAGATGAAAGATAATGATGGTCTATGTTTTCTTGCTTCCTTTAAGCCAAAAAGGTCTGGTGAAGTGATGGGTTGGTGGCTAAAGGTGAAAGCATGGCTGTCCTTTTTCTGATTTCGCAGACCGCTGAGCGCGTTGTCAGTCGAGTGCGGTAATGGGCACTGGAGCGCGACCTGTAGCATGCTTCCCTCTTCCAAAATTAACTTCAAAAGAATCATCCCTAAAGCTCTTCAAGTACCCTTGAATCCAAGCTTGGGAGAATTAGTTAATAAATTCCTACAATTAAGAGTAACTAAAGTCACATAATACATATATTAAACAAAACTAGATAAAAACCTAATTAAAGCAATATACTAGAATAAATATACAAATTAAATACAAAGACATTGTTAAGGACCACAAAATAATGTACAAAATAACTACAAATTGGTCCTTAACAAACCCTAGCTATCTTTATGGAAGCCCAAAACTAAAGTTTCAGGACTGCTTCTATAAAAGGAAAAGAACCCTTACAACTGATCATTTGAATGTATATGAAGAGAGAGCTTGTGTTTGTGTAATCGTTAGGATTTGTAACATTGTAATTGTGTAATTTAGTTTCTCTTGTGAGCCAAGCAACTATCAATTGATAAGTGCATTGGACTAGGATTTGTTGTAAGGGTAGTTTATCACTCAAAGCTTTAAAGCACGAGTGTTTGTCTCTTGATTGAAGCTTTGAAGCAAGATCAAGATATTTTATTGAAGTGTCTTCACAATTCAATTAGTCAATAGGTTGATATCACTGCTGTGATTGAGGGGAGGAGTAGGAACTCATATCTAAGTAGGACTTAGGTAAAAGGGTCATTGGGTAGTGATTAAGTGAGAAGGCTGTCAACTGGTGTGTTGGCTGTAGGGTCTTCGAATTGATACTGCTAATAGTGAACTTTCTCCCTGGCTTGGTAGCCCCCAGATGTAGGTTTGTTGAACCGAACTGGGTGAACAACTTATTGTGTTATTTACTTCTTTTTGTATTTACTGTGTGAATTGCTAGCATAGTGTCAGATATTGTGTCATAACATTCTCTGTGACATCAAGTATCTGCTGCCAGGAATTTCAATTCCTGACCCTTTAGTACTGGCCAGACGGGCAAGCAGATCCGCCCGATCAATATCTTCCCTAGGGATGTGACATACCTCAAAACCCTGAAACCTTTTAGATAGTTGCAAGGCTAGATGGACATATTTTATCAGTATAAGATCTTTTGTTTGAAAACTTCCACCAGCTTTCCCGGCCACCAACTAAGAATCATTGCGGACAATCAAGTGTGTTAATCCAACCTCCAAATCCAACTTTATGCCGGCTATGAGTGCCTCGTATTCAGCCTGGTTATTGTTAGTCTGAAAATTGAAACGTAAAGAATACTCCAAATCGATGTCCCCGGGACCCTCCAGGACTATCCTAGCTCCTCTACCCTTTAAGTTGGATGAACCGTCAACAGAAAGAACCCAACTTGCGGAGACCTCCTCACTTGACGGGGGGCTGAACTCAACAACAAAGTCGTCCAATGCTTGAGACTTTATACTGGTATAAGGCGTGAACTCGATGTCATACTTGGGGAGTTCTACTGCCCAGGATACCATCCTCCCAACTAGATCCGATTTCGTAAATATTTGTTTCAATGAAAAATTTGTTTTCACCTGGATGGGGTGACCCTGGAAATAGTGTCTCAGCTTCTGTGCAGTTACCACAAATGCTAAAGCTAGGCGCTCAATTTTCTGATACCTCAACTCTTCCCCTTTCAACACTTTACTAACAAAATACACTGGTTGTTCTTCGACATCTCCATCCTGGACCAACACGAAACTGATGGCGCTGTCAAAAACTGCGAGATATAAG
Source organism: Vicia sativa (assembly GCA_021764765.1). Classification (NCBI taxonomy): domain Eukaryota; kingdom Viridiplantae; phylum Streptophyta; class Magnoliopsida; order Fabales; family Fabaceae; genus Vicia; species Vicia sativa. The sequence goes on from CM038792.1 coordinate 220,547,279, forward strand.
ACCAAAGGCACATTCTCCTTGGGTCGGGACATCACCGGAGGAGTTGATATGAACTGTTTCACTTCTTGGAACGCTTTCTCACATGCTTTCGTCCATTCAAAGTCTTCCCTTTTCGGTTTGCTTCAAAGAAAGGAATTGACTTGTCACCGACACATGACAGGAATCAGGACAAAGCTGCTAATCGGTCTGTGAAATTACCACCTGGCATTTTTCCAGGTTAGCCTCAATTCCTCTGCTAGTCAACATGAACCCCAGGAACTTGCCGGCTTGTACCCCGAATGTACACTTGTTTGGGTTCAAGCACATGTTATACCAGTGAATTGTTGCAAATGTTTCTTCAAGATCTAGAACATGCTTGTGCTCTTCAACTGTTTTTATAACCATATCATCTACATAAACTTCAATATTCCGACCAATCTGTGGAGAGAATACCATATCCATAAGCCTTTGATAGGTGGCCCCAGCATTTTTCAACTCGAACGACATTACTTTATAGTAGTAGTTAATATGATCCACCATAAAAGCCGTTTTTCGCGTCTGCCAAGTTCATCCTGATTTGGTTGTAGCCGGAATATGCATCTAAGAAACTCAAAAGACGGAAACCAGAGGCCCCGTCTATCAAACGATCGATGTGTGGAAGGGGGTAAGGATCCTTCGGACAAGCTTTGTTAAGACCTGTGAAATCTACGCGCATCCTCCATTTTTCGGTTTTCTTCTTAACCATCACCACATTGGACAACCAAGTCAGATACTGAACCTCTCCGATGAACCCGACTTTGATTAATTTGTCAACCTCTTCCATAATCGCCTTTCTTTTCTCTTCACCATTTTTTTCGCTTCAACTGTGTGACAGACAGGTTTCACATCCAGGTCAAGAGCCAAGTGATGGCACATTACATTTGGATCTATTCCTAGCATGTCCGATGGTTTCCCAACAAAAAGGTCGATATTTCGCCTCAGAATCTCAATGACCTCGACCTCCTCTTCAACGGTCATCTAAGTACCTAAATGAGTAATCTCAGACAACTGAGAACCAATCTGAACAACCTTTGTCTCCTTCTGAGGAACCAAACTGTCTTCGTGGGGATCTTCTCTAGGATCGATATCGACTACATTCACCTTATGATCTGTCTGCTCTTCCACTGGGATTGGTTGGCGCTTCATTTTCATGCTATCTTTATAACACTTTCGGGCTAAGCCTTGATCTCCTCGAACTATTCCTACTCGACCTTCACCTAACATATGCTTCATGGTGAAATATAATATGGATAAAACTGCCTCCAATGCATTGAAGGAAGGGCGGCCGATGATGATGTTGTATGACGATGGTGCATTTACTACAAGGTACCGAACACGAACATGCTTAGGATTCTCATCAGATCCAAATGTTGTTAACACCAGAAGATGACCCAAGACCTGAACCTCCTCCCCGGAAAAGCCCAGATGAGTTCCACTGAAAGGTAGAAACTCCTTGGGATCGAAGTCCAGGCCTTTGAAAGCCCCCCAGTACATGACGTCTGCTGAGCTACCTAGATCTACCAGGACTCTCTTCACTCCCCAATCTCTAATCTGAACTTTTATGACCATGGGATCATTTTCGTGAGGCAGGATCCCCTTGGCATCTTCTCGGGAAAAAGTCACAATTCCAGGGTCCCCCTCGGAAGGGCCAATTTGTGCCACATGCATCACACCCCGGGTGAGCTGAAATTGTGGGGCCCCCTCCGCAAAACCCCCAAAAATGGTGTTGAGGGTATGTCGTGAAAGCCTTGTCTCACGAACCTCCTACACTGCTTTCCCTTTCTTTTTTGAAGGCGACCCAGAGGTATCTCCACCTTTTGGTGCTGGACTATGCTTTCCAGATTGATTCGAGTTGTGCTTAAAATATGATGAGAGTGTTCCTCTCTGAATCAACTTTTCGATTTCTCCTCTCAAAATAGTATAATCTTTCATTGAATATCCCCAGATTCTAGGGTAAGCATACCAGGCCTCAGTATTTTTTCCCATCATGGCGTTCACTGACCGCGGTCTCCATGGAACACTAAACAGATTCAAATGATTAATGTCCTTCCAGATGTCCTCCCTTTTTAAATTCAACGGAGTAAAGGTCTCTTCTGGCATGACCAGCTGCCGAGATGGCTGTTGGGAGCGCCTTTCGCGAGGATGTTGTCTCGAAGGCGACTTATCACGAGGACATATTTTTTGTCGAACATGCTCCTCACACCCCTTCCCCTTCTCTTTAGCATCTCAGGCTCTTTTCTACATGTTGCTTTCTTCGCCTTTTACATAACATTTCGCACGGGTGATGATTTCATCCATGCTCTTGGCCGACTTCTGAGCTAGAGACTCGTTGAACTTCCCAGTGCGGAGCCTATGCTGAAATGCTGCCACAAAGATTTCCTGATTGGGGTGAGAAACTTTTATGCTCTCCTCATTAAAATGTACCATGAAGTCCCTTAGAGGTTCTGATTGAAGCTTCCTAATATTGAAAAGAGAAGTGTTTGCTGATTGAAGCTTCCTAATATTGAAAAGAGAAGTGTTTGCCACCTTCTGAGACTTGCTGAATTATTTTCTTGTTGAGTCCTGATAACTGACGATAGAGAGATGGGGTAGGCCCATATACCATCTTAGCGCCGAGTTCCTGAAAGTGCCCGCCATCAATTTAAACTTCAAGGAATCTTTGGCTCCAATTAGAGCCATGATGTTGTTGGTAGCGATTATGTGCTCCTACGGGTCTGACTTCCCATCATACGTTGTTAAGATGGGCGGTTTGAAATTTTCTGGCACTTGATCGTCCCAAATGGCTTGGGATAAAGGCTAAGGTTCCAAAGATTCTACCTCCTACTAATCTGTATCGTCCAGACTCCTATATTGAAGAGTTAGAACACTAACTTACAAGGCGTCGTTGTGCTGGCGCAAATCATCAATCATTGCCAGCAACTGCGTCAGGTCTGGCTGAGGCAGGTCATGCTTTGGACGTAGACATTTTGTCTTCGTATATCTAATGCGGTGGCCTAGGAAAGTTTTACCAGGGTCCCACGGTGGGCGCCAAATGTTCTTACTAGAATATTTATTTGAGTATATTTAGGGATTTGGAGTCGTAAGCAAGTTGCCTTGAGCTCCAAGCTATGTGTCTTGCTTATCCCTCATTCGGGAGCCCTTTTTATAGAGGTACGAGGTCCTCATTAATCACTGACTGTAACTACTATGCCTCTTCCTTAACCATAACTGTGAAGCCATTACAGCCTATAACTCCCGTCGTCGCCATTTATTAAGAATAAAGTAACGCGCGCCGTCAGGCTTAAAGTCGCAGTTACGTCTATAATGTGCCGACTTTGGCGTAACCTCCTGGAACCGGTTTGGTCTTAACGTCTCCATAATGGCCGGATTATATGTGACAAATGTCTCTTTACCTTCCTTTATCTTATAGACGTCGGTTCATCCGGTCTTCCTTCCCAGCCAAATATGATTATTTTAACCGGAAATATGTCGATTACATATATCGACTCGTGAATTTTATGCATCATCACAAACTATATAAAAAAAATAGAATTATAATTCAAACACAATAATAAAAATGAAAACAAATTAAAAACATGTATGCTATTAATAATACATCAATATAACTAATTCAATATTAAAACAAATTATATCCTAATTTTAATATGTTTTTTTTCATCATAAAGAAAATAAAGAATATGAATAATCAAGAACAATAAACGATCATTATTATTATTTTATTTATAATTTTAAAAAATATCTATATCTTTAATGTTCTATTTATAACTTTATATAGTATATTCATATTAATATTCGTCTTCTTATTAATATTTTAATAATTTATAAGAAAGTGTATTACTTTTGCAAATGCTTTTGTGAAAATAATATTTGAAAACGGTATTATTTTTATATACGTGAGAAATATATTATTAATTTCAACATTTTTATAAATGATGTTAAATAAGGGAAAACAATTCATTCAAATACTTTTAAAATGATATTATTTATATACTATTGACTCAAATATTTTTAAAATAATGTCAAAATAGAAAAAAAATAATATATGGTAAATTCAAATATTTTTATAAATAATATTATTTTTATAAACATAAATATGTTTGTTTTATTATTTAGTTAATTTGGGTACAAATATGCATAACACACTAATACACCTGTGAATGCACGGGTAACACACCAGTATCATGTGACCGTACAAATAATCATATCCAAATTCGTGCAAACGTACGGGTTATTATATATTTTATACAATTAAAGAAAATAAAAATAAAAATAAAGTCTTAACCCAAACACAATATAAATGTTTTGTTTTTACTATGACTCTATTGAGAATAACATTTCATTTTTATCTATTTTGCACAATTATATTTTTCTAAATGTGTGTTTAATATTTTTTTCTTAATAATGATTGATTTAATTAACTTATATAATTATCTTTAACTTTTTATTTTTACTTTTTCTATTTTACAATTAAATTAAAATATTTTTTATTTATTCGAATTTCAAAACTAAACTGGTGACAATTTCCTGATCCACAACAGCACCGAATGAACGCATGGGTAACACACCAATACCGCGTGAACGCACGAGTAACACTCCAATAGTGCGTGAATGTACGGGTGTCCAGGCCAAATTCCATGTGAACACATGAGTTATATGGCAGTAGTCGTGCGGGCGCACAAATTATTATATTAAATACATATTTTTTATGTGAGTTATCCTACTGACATTTCATTTTTTTAATATTTTTCACAATTAATTTTTTACAAAGTACTCCTATGTGTTTAATAGTTTTTCTTAACAATAGTTGTTTTATTAAAGTATACAATTATATTTCAATCTTTTTTTGCTTTTTTTTTCCTTCCTTTTTATCAATAATATTTTAATATTTTTTAATTTAATTGAATTCTCATAATAAACTTGTGACAATTCTCCAGCCCACAACTGTACCTGTGCAGACGTACGGGTATTCAACTAGTTAGAACAAAGAGAGAAAATATATTTTTGTAAATTTCATAAATTTTTGGGTCATAAACCTCCCAATGTTTCCTTTTTAAAAAAAAATTCTTCTCAATATGCATAACATCAAGATTATGTCGCAACAAATTATCCTTCCAATATGGAAGGTCCGAAAAATACTTCTTTTTGTCCAATTGTGTAAAATCCCATATCTTTGATTTATGTGTGCTTCACCATTATCTGTGAATTTTGGTAGGTCACAAACAATATTTCATACTTCTGTCGATAACATTCGAGGGGGAGGTAAAAATGTTATTTTTTCTCCTTTTCTAAAAGCATTCTTATTTCTTCTAATTTCATGGGTTGTAGGTAAGAACCTACGATGATAGTCAAACCACGAACCTTTTCCACCATTTTCCATAGTAAATGCTTTTGTGTGATCCATGCAACGTGAACATCCCATTTTGCCATGCGCACCCCATCCAAACAACAAGCCATATGCAGGAATGTTGTTAATTGTCCACATTAATGAAGCTCGTATATTAAAGTTTTGTTTACGAGACATATCATAAAGTCCACTCTTCCACCCACAACCTCTTGAGATCATCAATTAAAGCTTGCAAATAAATATATATTACTGCCATCAGACTCGGGGGTCCTGGAATTATGCATGTAAAAAACATATAAGGTTTCCTCATGCACATCTCAAGAGGGAGATTGTACGGGATAACAATAACTGGCCAACCATAATATGCATTTACTAACAAATTATAATGAGTGAAACCATCAAAGCATAATCCAAGTCTTACATTCTTGGATTCTGCTGCAAATTCAGGGTGAACTCTATCAAAGTGTTTCCATGCCTCGCCATCAGATTGATGTTGCATTATACCAGAATTAATTATGTTTGTATGGTGCCATGTGTTTTGGCTTGCGTTGTGCATTGATGCAAACATTCTTTGCAACCTAGGTAATATTGGCAAATAGAACATGGACTTCACTACAACTCATTTTGGCTTTCGATCAACACCTTTACTCCGAACTAAAAACCTCAGACTATTGCAAAACTTACACTCCTCTAATTCTCCATCATTTGTACCAAACTCGTTGTCATAAAACAACATTCAACCTCTAATCTTGCAAATCGACAATAAGTCAGTCATAAGAAAATAATTCAATTTTGCATGAAAGAAGTAATGATCTAGAAACTAGATTTCACTCCTGAGGGAAAAGGTAAATTGAGGTGAGCTTGAAGTATGAATTTTTTTCAAATGAGGGAAAATTGGCTGACATATTTTCCAAAGGGTTGAAGATCGACATATTTCTAAAATTGAGAAAGAAATTAGGAATAATTCAGATTAACTATGATTAGCATATGTTCCCCAACTTGGATTATAGGGGATATGTTGAGATATAAGATATAATCCAAGTTGAATAATAGAAGCTCAAATCCAATAGAGTTTGTTAGCCTACTTAATGTACAAGTTAGTTGTATATAAATAGATATAGTTTGTAATTTAATATATAAAATTCATTTCACAATAGAATTCTTATTTCTTTATTCTCTCTTTCTCCCCTCACTAAAAATTTCTCCCCTCACTGAATATGTCTCTTCCACTGACATTAGTTATTCTAAAAGTGAAGTTACTAATGACAAGCATAATGAAACTTGCTTGCAAGTTATAAACTTGTAAGAATACCAAGTATTGAATACTAAGCAATTGTTTGAATGAGTTTTTGTAAAATATTTTATACTTTTTAAATTTTAAAATTAACGAAACTTGTTTGGTAGTCTAAATTTACAGAATTATTTTTTATTTTAGAGTATTAAAAAATAAAATATTAAAATAATTTTTAGTGGTTTTAGTTTTTGATTTTTAGTTTGAAAATTAAGAAGAGAATAAAAAAAGTGGTACACTTTTTGCTAATAGCAATTTTGTAATATTGTACAACTTTAAAATAATTTTTAAAAATAATATTATCAAACATATTTCTTTGGGTTAATACCCATTTTCACCCCTGACATATGGGGTGTATTTGAAAAACCCCCTGCCAAAAAAAAAGTTCCAATAATTACCTTGATAAATTTTAAAAGTTTCATTTTTTACCTTTAGGAGGCCACATCACCAAAAAGGCTGATGTGGCTTATTTTTTTGTTAAATTTGTAATTTTTTGTTATTCCACGTCACATAAGTCCCATTAAAATGACCAGAATGCCCTTATGCATATTTATCTTAAAATCCAATATTATTTTGCAATTCATGTTTCAATTCGCACCTACAATTAGGGTTTGCTTTCTTCATCCAAAATGTAACAATTTTCCTCTTCAGTCTCACCTATACCACTGTTCTCCTTCCTTCAAACCCTCTTGTCACAGCCACCGTAACTCCTTCCGTTTCTTCTCCCAACCCCCTGTTTCTTTCCACTTTCCTTTTCTTCCTGCCGCCTTCTGTTCCCTTTACTCACCCTGTCATCACAACAACCTTCACATCCCTCGCCATCTACCTACACCCTCAGTTCCGACAACTACAGAATCCGCTACCCGCTGTAACCCACACCCTCCATCGTAATCATCTGAAACCACCTGTTTCTTTTCACTCATAGCCGCTTCCATCTCTCCATCTCACCGAAACAACCCATGTCTCTACTCCCTGTGTTCTCTCATACATTAGGTAATAGCACCTTGGTCATCATGTCTTCTACACCATGCTCTACCCAAAGATGGGGCTTGATTAGGGTTGATGTTCAGACTTAGATTCAGGGGGTTTGAGGCGAAATTAAGGGTAGAAGAAGAATTCTGTTGCTCGTGAGAAATTTCCGTTCTTCGTGAGAGATCTGTCATTGTCGCGATTGAGAGAAGAGAGTTCCATGCTCATCAAGAAGAAGAAGAAGAAGGAAGCTCAAAAGTCACAATTTCTAAACCCTAACCCCTCTTTCTAAACCCCCTGAATCTAAGTCTGAACATCAACCCTAATCAAGCCAAATCAAAGATTAAATGAGGAATAAACGACTTGTGAAGTATTCAGGGGATCATGGTTCGGCGAGTTACAAGCTACATCGCAGTATGCAGAGAGATTGAAGAAAGAAGTATAATTGACAAGTTCTGGGATTACATGACGATAAAGAGAAATTCAGAAATCCAGAGGTTTTTAAGATAAAAATGCATAAGGGCATTCTGGTCATTTTAATGGGACTTATGTGACGTGGAATAACAAAAAATTACAAATTTAATAAAAAAATAAGCCACATCAGCCTTTTTGGTGATGTGGCCTCATAAAGGTAAAAAATGAAACTTTTAAAATTTGTCAAGGTAATTATTGGAACTTTTTTTTTGACAAGGGAGTTTTTCAAATACACCCCATATGTCAGGGGTGAAAATAGGTATTAACCCTATTTCTTTTTATTTTTTTCTTTAAAGTTGTTTGTTTAAAATTTATTTATATTTTTTTAATTAAAAACAAAAACTCATTCAAACAATTCCTAAACTTCCGATGCTATGAAATTGCATGGTTAGTTCAACCGAATCGAATAAAAGTTGGGGTTATTATCGATTATATTAATTAATTTAAACCATTATATTTAGATGATATCTTAGTGACATTAAAATTAGGATAAAAATTAGGAGAGGTTTACGCTTTCCTTAAAATTTTGAGGGTAATTTTTTTAAGGACCTATAAATATGAAATTTCATCACTTAAATTAATTTTTAAAATCTCATATTAAATCAAAATCTTCAAATGTTATATCTATATATATTTTCACTTAAAAAAATTTAGTATTTTTTTTTATCTAATGTGAAAATCATTATTCAAACTAAAGATACCAAATTTTACCACTCCAAAATTAAATTTTTTATTTCATTTTGATTTTTAAAGGTTTTAGATTAATAGTTTTAAAATTTTAAATTAATATTTAATTTTAAAATTTTATTTTATAAAATAAATTTTGAATAATACATATTATAAGTGATAAATTATCTTTAAATTTAAGGGAGGAACGTAAGAATTTACCTAAAAAGTATGCTTATAACAAATTGTATTATGAATAAATGGAAAAAGTATCTGACATAAATGTTTAAATATTGAAAAATGATATTTCTACCAATTATTTACACCTCCGTATTTCACTCTTCATCTATATTAAAATAGTAAATATTATATAATAATATAAAAATATTTTTAAAATTTTTATTAACTAACTTTTACATTTCATAAATCAACTTTGTTTTACTATTAAAAATTATTTTTATATCTAAAATTTATTAACAAATTCATTAATTAATATTTTACACTCCATTAACCAATTTTATTTTTTATTAAAATTACTGTTCATAGTTTATTAACCAATATTTTACACTTTATTAATCAACTTCATTATTTATTATTTAATAATATTTTGTTAAAATACATTCTTTACCATATAAATACGGTGAATTGTACATATAATGGAAGTATTATTGTAATAATGGATATAGAAATATCAAAACTATTAAATTTTTTGTAAGTAACTACCCATCAGACATTTTGGGGACCCAACTACCCATCACTCAGAATTATTTCATTTTATCCTCTTAATATTATTTTGCACCCAATTTAAAAGTTTTATACTTTTGTTTACTTAAACATTTTGTCTGAATAGATATAGTGAACCTATCAATTTTGTTTAAAATAATCATTGTTTAACTAAACTAGCCAATATTTATGGCTGTTTGAGGAGTATAATGTGTTGATTTCTTAGTTCTGGCCGGTGACCATTTGTATCGAATGAATTATGAGTAATTTATACAAGCGCATAGAGAAAGTGATGCTGATATCACCCTTGCTGCATCGCCAATGGATGAAGCGCGTGTCACTGCATTCAGTCTAATGAAAATTGATGAAGAGGGGCTTATAATTGAGTTTTCGGAGAAGCCGAAAGGAGAATAGTTGAAAGTTATGAAGGTGAGCCTATAAAATATGCTTATTTTTGTTGTTATTTGTTCTTAAGTGTATGAGCATGATTTGAACAGTTCTTGATATTTTTATTATTAAAAGATGGTGTTGGTTGTTGAATTTGGACCCACATGTCCATATTAGTAAATTAGTGTTTCCCAATCTAGGTTATTTTTTTGTCGCCGCTTTGTTTTACTCTAGCCTTTTTCTTATATCTTTTTTACCTGAAGTAAAATCTTTGTTATCAATGGAAATCATCAGGGAGAATTAATTCATGCAGTGTTGGAATGTTATTTTTTTTTTTTTCACACTCTATGGACTTGGCTTTGATCTATAGTTTTTGAGCAGTATAAGTTTTGCTTATATAATTGTTAAATGATGTACTGAAAAGGGTTGAGCGATCTCTAAATGATGTTTGTTGTTTGAATTTGATGCTCTCTCCCTGTTATTTACTAAAAATTTGAATTATTTTTTCTATAGGCAACTCTAATTTGTATCCTAAAGTTTTGAATTTATTTTTAATACTATTTTATCAAGTGAGGTTTAGATTACCCCTTAAAAATATGAGGGTAATTTACTCTCAATGATCTATACGAATAAAATTATATATATAACATTAATTTTTAAAATCATATATTAATCTAAAAACTTACAATATTATATTTATGCATTTTTTCATTTAAAAAAAGTTCAATATCCTTTTTTTCCTCCAATGTGAGAATCATTATTCAAACTTGACATAATAACATCTTATTACTCAAAAATTGTGTTATATATTATTTTCTTGATTTCATTTTTATTCTTTAAGGTTTTAGATTAATATGTAATTTTAAAATTTTATTTTATAGGACAAAGTTTGATTGATACATGGCATAAAGGTTAAATTACCCCTAAATTTACGAGAGGTAACCAAGAATTTATCTTTTATCAACTTTGTCATCACCTTTTGCTTTTATTGAATCAAAATGAGTTATTACAATTGTTGGATGTAACACCTCATTTCTATCCAACAAATAATATAAAATCAGAGTTACAAAATTTCCAACAAACAAATGGAATGCTACACTTCCAGCGTAAAACAACGACATTCAATCACCTGTAATTCAAATACATAACACATAATTTCGGGTGAACTGATAACAACCTGTTTAGTCTTTAAAATAAAATAATTTTTATTACTACGCAACGGATTCACAAATTCAACTAAAAATACCATGACATCATGTTCAACTCAAAACAAGCTTTAAGACCACACGTTTTTAACTTCAAATAACTATAGCATCATATTCCGACATAAAACAACTTAAAAATCCAGCAACATAAAAAGACCAACAATAAAGAAAACATGTGTTTATTCCCCCTGAGTGCTACGTATCAAAGCGACGACACCGACTCGAACTAATGAAGATAGATAACCTTTACTCTGGATTACCTGCACGTTATCCACGTAGAGGCAACATAACAACAGAAGGAATGAGATATCTAACAATATAATTTAGCGTAAGACGAATAGTATACTAGAATCATATCAAGTAAAATCACCACTTCTCCATTGCAACCAACGTTTAATATCACACAAACATCAACATAAGCTACTATTAAATTCATCGTAAACAATGCATATATGCAACATGAGATGCAACTTATTATAATGTACATGCCTGTGGTACCAATGGAGCAGAACTCCCAACGTAACAACGAAGCAAAACTTCCAACGTAAAAAATAGAGCAAAACTCCCAACGTAATAATCTGCCAATTAATAGAGGATCAACAAGGCATAAGCCTTCAAATTTAACGTGTTGTCAATCCAGCTAACTTAATGAGCATAAGCTCCCAATATGTCATGCTATGTATTCAACAGTACAATGTGTAACACCCCAATATTTCGATTATTAAATAATTCGAATTTTTAATTATTTATTTAGAAATTTAATTATTAGTATTTTTGGAAATTATTGGAATTGGATTAATTAAAGTGAAATTGGATTGTGGTGTAAAGATGCAGTGGAGTGTGGTAAAGACTTAAAATCCTATTATTTGTTATTATTATTATTTTAGAATAATAAGGAACAAAGAAAGGAAAAGGAAGTGAGAAAGCAATTGAGAATATTCACCGTACGTGAGAAGTGCAGAGAGAACAAGGGAAGAAGAACCAGAAATCTCAAGGAATCAAGAAATTCTCATAGGTAAGGGCTGATTTCTCTGAATTACTATGCCTTATAGGTTTTGAGATCAATAGAATTGATTGAGCATGTTAGGAATCCCAATTTAAGATTTTCTAGGTTGGTAGAATTTGATCCTAAACTGTCTAATTGCATGGAATTGAACCAACCACATGATATAAAGTTGTTAGGTATTGTTGGGATATGTAGTTATGCATCATAATGCTGATTCTTGGATGATTTTGGTGTTGCTTTGTGTTTCAATTCACATGGGTTTGATAAGAATTGAGTTGGAATAGAGTATGTTGTCAAAAACTGCATTTTCTGCTACTGCAGGTTGCAGGAACCGGTTCCTGTGTGGGAGAAACTGTGCTCCTGGTACAAATTTCAGAGAGGTGGAATTTCTGAGTCTGAGGAACCGGTTACTCCTGGGGGAGAACCGGGTTTCCAATGCAATTTTTACAAAGAAAATGGCTTTTTATGCAGGAACCGATTCCCTGGTGGGAGGTGAAGCAACTCGTTGTTCAAAAATCATTTAAATGAATTTTCAAAACAATGAAATCGCCACCTAATTTTATTTGTTCTAGAAAGAACGAGAAAATATAGATAAAACCCACGAAAATTGGATAAGGCGGTCTACAAGACCAAAAAGCATCGATTCGGGAGTCGGTTACGCAAGAGGAATGTATTAGCACCTCTTACGTCCATCGTACTCGATGGGACCCATTTAATTCGTGCATGTTCGTGTATTTAAAGTAAAAATGCTATCTTCTAATTAATGATCAACAAATAAGAAAGAGGGAAATAGGGTTTGTTTGTTATTATTTTGAGTTTGACACGGTTTCGAAACCGTGCCTCACGTATTCCTCGCAAATGGAAAGTCAAAACTCCGTAGTTCTTGTTGAAAATGTCTGAATTTGTTGTGTTGATTTTAATTGAAATGTTTTTGGTGATCGCATATGAGCGAAAAAGGATTTGAATGTGAAATTCCTGGCAGCAGATACGTGATGTCACAGAGAATGTTATGACACAGTATCTGACACTCTGTTAACAATTCACACAATAAATTCAAATAGAAGTAAAGAGCACAATAAATTGTTTATCCAGTTCAGTGTCTAACTACACCTACATCTGGGGGCTACCAAGCCAGGGAGGAAATTCACTATTAGTAGAATTAATTCAGGAATAAACCAACCAGTTTATCTCCTTCACTTAAAACCTACCCAATGCAACTTCAATCTAAGTCCTACTTAGACCTAAGTTCCTACTCACTCCCCCTCAATCACAGGAGTGATATCAACCTATTGAATAATTGAATTGTGAAGACACACTTCAATAAACTATCTTGATCTTGCTTCAAAGCTTCAATCAAGAGACAAACACTCGTGCTTCAAAGTTTTGAGTGATAAACTACCCTTACAAACAAATCCTAGTCCAAGGCACTTATCAATTGATAATTGCTTGGCTCACAAGAGAAACTAGAATTACACAAAATACAACTGTTAACTCTCCTAACAAGACACACTACAGCAGCAGGGTTGAATTCCTAGAAGCATCCCGAAACTTCAGTTTTGGGCTTCCATAAAGATAGCTAGGGTTCACTTAATTTAATCCTAAAAACATGGTTTGTTCAACAACCAATTTAGGTTTAACTAAGATTAACCTAGCAGCCACGTGAGCATGCTTTTTAATAACAGAAACATAATATAAAGACTCAACAAACTTCCGAAAAGTCTCAGAAAACAGATTCCAGAGAATAATCACTGAATGTCATAACATCGATATGACATCAGTATTTTCTGCAATTTCCAAGACAACTTTTAGCTTCAGCTCGAGCTGTCCTTAACATCCTTATCAAGTAGGATTTATCTTCAATCTCTGAATGTCATGACCTTTATCAAGACATTGCCATAGTCTAGTTTTACCAAAATTAATGCCAATTTAAAACACTAACAAACTCCCCCTTTGGCACATTTTTGGCTAGAACTACTAAAGTTATCAGAGTACCTATGCAGCAGAAGACAAACTAGTTCTAAGCTTAAAGAAACTAGAACCTAGAGATAAGATAAATTCTACCCATACAGAAATCCCATAATTCCCACAATTGCCCACATACAAATTTAAAAAGCCATACAGTTTCCCACCTCCCACAGCTCCCACAATATTGTTTCCCACAATATTTCTTCTCCCCCTTTTTAGCCACAAAGGGGCCAAAGAAACAATACAAGTACCCCAAACTTTCAAAAAAATATGAAGCAAAGTACCAGCACAATGGTTACAGTTATATCTCAGTCAAGAATTACAGACCAAAAAAAATGGGAAAATACAGACCAAGGAACAAGAGACAGAAGTAAACAACAAGGCAATAACCAACAAAACAAGAACCATCACAGCATCAGGTGCTCTCCTTTCCTGAAGAGGCACTGTGAACATTATCATTGTGAGCAACACCATCAGCAACATTACCAGCTACCACTTCAGCCTTAATCTTGAAACCAGAATCTTGATCAGACTCTGCAGGTTCAGGAGCTTTCCTCTTCTTGGCACCAATTGGGTCTTGAGCTACCAACAGATTTAACTCTATACTTCTTTGAAGAAGTTCCAGCTTTGGTCATCTTTTCAACTTGAGAACCAGAGATACCACCCTTTGCTTTGACAGGGGAATCAGCAGGAGTAGCAATATTAGAATCCACAGGAGTTTTCTGGACATGATCATCAGATGTCTTGACATTCTCTGTGACATCTGGATCATCTGCTAAACTAGGGCTAGCAGACTCTTGGTTAAGGGGGACAGAAACTCCAGGTACAGTGTGATTTTCGTCTAGGATCCTGGTGACTATCCTAGCAATGGCTTCTTGCACATACATAGTACCTTCTCTATTTGTTATTGTTGCACCCCAAAATTTGCCCTCCCTATATCAATTATTACCTGGCTTGGCTTTGCATTCATTTTGCATATGTTTCCATTGGGTCACTCGCTTTAGACATTCATTCGCTCATCACATCTGCATCATTACTGGCATCTGAGGCGGTCGGATTTCAAACTCGATCATTTTGTGTTTGAAGGTACTCAACATTGTACATATGTGCATTGATGTCTTTGGTTCTGGGGTTTTAGGGTTTGGACTGGCTTAAGGTAATTATGTTGCAAGATTTAGAAGATGTTTACTTGTTTTAACCAACCCGGAATTTGGGAATGGCAAAGGCAGTTTGGATGTTTGGGGTTTTTTCTTTAGATTACAAGTTCGAAGCTAGCCTATTGTGTATTCGTTGCTTTGTTAAGTTGGAAGGAAGATTTAAAGAACGCGAATCAAGAACGTACATGAAGTTATGTTTAGCAACCATGTCTTTACTTGTGTACGAGATTTATGATTTGGTTTGAATTTGGAATTAAATACGCATTTTAATCGATACTTCACCATGTCGAGTATAAACCATTCATATTAGTCATGTAAGTGTGGTTTCCAAATAATAGCTAGTGTTATGACAAGAAATTGCATTGGTGATGTGTTAAGTTTCAAAATCAAGAACTCGTTTTGTTTATGCTATTCTAAACTCATTTGTGAACATAGAACAAGTTTTTGAGCCATTAATTTTCAAGGAAAACTTTGCAAGTTTCAAACCTTTTGTCACATAACTCCTAACCTTTTCACCTTCTTTTCAACTCTACAAAGTTTCACAATACCATTCGAATTCACAAAGTTTTGTATTGTATACAAAATTCATATTGTTATTCAATAATTTGTTTCTTTACAAAACCTTTGGAATCCACAAATTATAACTCAAATATTTGTGATATTACAAAATTCCCAAACTTCTATCCTAATCCTATTTTACTATACAAGAAAATATTGCTAATGTCATGCCTAAACCCTTTTTGCTATTGGGAGTTTTGTGGTTCTTTGGTTTCCATGCTTTCTTGCTCTAACTTCACACCTTGCCTTCTTGTCCGAAACTTTCCTTCACCATGCTCCAAAGCTCATGCCATGGCTCGTGTTCATGAAGCAAAAACAAAAAAGGAACATAGTTAGCATAATGGACAACATTAATAAAAATTAAGATTTCAAAATAGCTTGCTATCTCATCATTAGGGGGTTTTGATTGGGATCAGTTTTATGTTGAGGATTATTTATCATTCATGTTCCAAAATAACCACCCTTTTGCAAATCACAACACATAGTTGGTTCACAAAAGGGGGGTGTGGTTCAGAAACCATCATCACCACTAAGGCCACTGCTGCAAGTACAATGTCACCTGCTCAGAAATCAGAAAATACATTACAAACAACCCAACGGTGTCAGATTGGTTTTGGCCCATCTTATCAGTTGCTAAGTCCAGTACGCAGAAAGCAGAGCTGGCATATTGTTTCCTGACCCTAACAGATCAAACAAAAAACATAATACCTAAGCCCGTTTTCGATTTCAAAGGCCCTTATCCCAAAGACTGACAGTTAGAAACCCTAGAACAGAGCAATATAAAAGCAGTAAAAGCACTGTAATCGAGGCAGCAACTGTTCATTTTTGAAAAACCCTAGCCGCATATTCAAACACAAACCTAGAAACACAAGAACAGCAAGAACATTCATACAAAAAACCCAGAATACCAGAGCAACCCAGAACAGTCAAAACAAACAACATACATACACAATCATCATTTCCCATTAAAACCCCCTTCAGAAAAAAGAAGTAGAAATTGCCAGAAAGAGAAGAGCGGAAAGGTAATACCGATTCAGCATGGAAGAGGAGGTCATGGACCTTGTCGCCATCCTTCTCCTTTCCTCACTGTTTTGTCTTTCCATTTTTTTGCATATCATCGCTCTCGCCGCCATCGATTAGAAGCCAGTTCTCCTTTTCCCTCTTTTAATCCCAACAGATCTGTAAAACACCCAAAATGGTTTTTTCAGAAAACAAATATAACAACTATAGTATATACAAATGAGAGAGAGAGACACCGAGGTTCATTGTAAGCGTCGCGAGTGAGAGAGATAGCGGGAATCGGAACCATGATCGGGAGCGGTGCCCAGATCGCAACAAATCGGTGAGGACCATGAGCGACAGTGAGAGAGCGGTTCAGATCGAGAGGGACGGCGAGGTCGCGAGAGATCGAGCTTTCTGAGATCGAGAGAGAGATTGAGAGATCGAGTAGATCGCGAAGCATGCAAACAGCGAGAGAGATCGAGAGAATGAGGAAGAGGATGAGTTTTTTTTGTTTTGGTTTCTAGGTTAACTTTCAGATTTACATCTAATGATTAGTTAAAACACAACTTAACCCTTCCTTTTCTTTTGATTTAGTTTTAGTTTATAAAAAATATAATATATATAATATAATAGCAGTAAAGTAATTTCCTTTTTTGTTTATTAGTATTATTATAGAATTAGTATTATTTTGTTTTATTTAATTTTAGTTTATAAAATATAATATATAATATAATAACAGTAAAATAATTCCTGTTTTTTTTATTATTATTCTATTAGTATTATCATTTACTTAAATAGAATTAGTATTATTTTGTTTTATTTAATTTTAGTTTATAAAAATATAATATATAACAACAATAAAATAATTTATGTTTTTTCATTAGTATTATTATTTGCTTAATTAGAAATAGTATTATTTTGTCTTACATAATTTATAATATAAAAAATTTGAGTTTAAGAGGATTTTAGCATGTTTGGTCATTTTGGTTAGTTTAGGTGGTGACACTTGTCACCACCTGTTTGGTTTACTCGAAATCTAGTGTGTGTATGTCCATGGCATCAAATTTGCACCCTCCTGCTTAAGCCAACAGATCTGCCAAAGTCCAGATCCAACGATCCAGAATGACAGACCACAGTATGCCTCATGGGAGCTGCTACACAAGATCCAGCAGCTTGGTTTTGGGTTTGGGCTCAGTTTGCTGTTTGCACCCTCCAGTTTAAAGCTCCAATCAGGCCCATTTCTAAACCTCTCTTTAAATTCAATATTATGCAAGTTTTTTTTTATATATAATGATGTATTAAATAATGTTTGGCATATGATAGTTTTTTTATTTGTTGAATTATCAATTAAATTGTTAGTTGATTTTTCATCAAGTAAAAAAATATCTATACTAATAATTATTTAAATTCCGGTTTGTATTGTGTGTTAATTTATTTTCTTTTATTATCCGCTTTTATCATTATATGCTTGTATGTTTTTTTACACGATTGTACACTCCACTCTCGCATTAATATAAAAACAACAACGTCGCCGCTCTCTCTCTCATTTTTGGTTACCCACACCAAATTCTCTAAGGGTCTCATGGTTGGGATGCATGACCATCCTCACGAGGTTAATTAGGGCCCTCGTTGCCTTGATTAATCATAACCCGAAAAATAATTGGTCCATATACCGATCACCATGCACCAGGGTCTCATGGTTGGGGATAGGAGCACCTATCC
The DNA here is from genome assembly GCA_021764765.1 of Vicia sativa. Taxonomy (NCBI): domain Eukaryota; kingdom Viridiplantae; phylum Streptophyta; class Magnoliopsida; order Fabales; family Fabaceae; genus Vicia; species Vicia sativa. The sequence continues at coordinate 220,565,766 of CM038792.1, forward strand.
TCACGAGGTTAATCAAGTCCATATACTTGGTTAATCATAACCCGAAATACCATTTCTCTACGTCCAACGCCGCAATTTTCAACACCTTTCAAGTCAAAACATAGTGTGGTACTTAATTAAATTGTTAGAGGTCCGCCCGACGATTTAATTAAAATGTAAAGTATTTGGGCCATTAGAGGGAAACCCAATGACTCGAATACTTTATTCCATACACTTGGACATTTAAAACACTTTCATATTAAATTAATTAATTGAATTTGTTTTCTTTAAATCAATTTTTCTACAAAAACAAAAACATAGTGTTATGGTACTTAATTAAATTGTTAGAGGTTCGCCCAACGATTTAATTAAAATGTAAAGTATTTGGGCCATTAGAGGGTAACCCAATGACTTAAATACTTTATTCCATAACACTTAATAAAAGTGAACTTCGTTTCACCTCACTCCTTTCATAATAAAGATTTTGATGAGATGATCGGTTGACCTCAATCACCAACTCGAGTATCGAATCGTTAGAGGATATCCCGACGTTTTTGTACTTGTCATCTACAATTAAAATCAATTCAACCCATTCAAATCCTTTTCGCTCATATGATTATCAAAATCAAAACATTTCAATTAAAATCAATACAACCAATCCAAGACATTTTCAACAAGAACTATGGAGTTTTGACTTTCCCATTGCACGAGGGAATA
>CM038792.1:220566561-220627658 GCA_021764765.1 Vicia sativa
ATCTTCATCATTTCCTCGGAGATAAGCTGAAGCAACTCGATTTTCAAAAATCATTTAAATGAATTTTCAAAAACAATGAAATCGCCACCTAATTTTATTCATTCTAGAAAGAACGGGGAAATATAGATAAAACCCACAAAAATCGGATAAGGCGGTCTACAAGACCAAAAAGCATGGATTCAGGAGTCGGTTACGCAAGAGGAAGGTATTAGCACCTCTTACGTCCATCGTACTCGATGGGACCCATTTAGTTCAAAATGTGTTTGTGTGTGTATTCTCTAATTTCTAAATTATGAATAAGAAAAGGCGTTTGTTTATTATTATTTTGAGTTTGACACGGTTTCGAAACCGTGTGCCTACGTATTCCCTCGTGCAATGGGAAAGTCAAAACTCCATAGTTCTTGTTGAAAATGTCTTGGATTGGTTGTATTGATTTTAATTGAAATGTTTTTGATTTTGATAATCGCATATGAGCGAAAAAGGATTTGAATGGGTTGAATTGATTTTAATTGTAGATGACAAGTACAAAAACGTCGGGATATCCTCTAACGATTCGATACTCGAGATTGGTGATTGAGGTCAACCGATCATCTCTCATCCAAAATCTTTATTATGAAAGGAGTGAGGTGAAGCGAAGTTCACTTTTATTAAGTGTTATGGAATAAAGTATTTAAGTCATTGGGTTACCCTCTATGGCCCAAATACTTTACATTTTAATTAAATCGTTGGGCGAACCTCTAACAATTTAATTAAGTACCATAACACTATGTTTTTGTTTTTGTAGAAAAATTGATTTAAAGAAAACAAATTCAATTAATTAATTTAATATGAAAGTGTTTTAAATGTCCAAGTGTATGGAATAAAGTATTCGAGTCATTGGGTTTCCCTCTAATATTGAATACTTTACATTTTAATTAAATCGTCGGGCGGACCTCTAACAATTTAATTAAGTACCATAACACTATGTTTTTTGACTTGAAAGGGTGTTGAAAATTGCGGCGTTGGACGTAGAGAAATGGTATTTCGGGTTATGATTAACCAAGTATATGGACTTGATTAACCTCGTGAGGATAGGTGCTCCTATCTGACCATGAGACCACGGTGCATGGTGATCGGTATATGGACCAATTATTTTTGGGTTATGATTAATCAAGGCAGGGGCCTAATTAACCTCGTGAGGATGGTCATGCCCATCCCCACCATGAGACCCTTAGAAATTTGGTGTGGGTAACCAAAAATGAGAGAAGGCGGCGGCGTTGTTTTTATATTAATGCGAGAGTGGAGTGTACAATCGTGTAAAAAAACATACAAGCATATAATGATAAAAGCGGATAATAAAAGAAAATAAATTAACACACAATACAAACCGGAATTTAAATAATTATTAGTATAGATATTTTTTTACTTGATGAAAAATCAACTAACAATTTAATTGATAATTCAACAAATAAAAAAACTATCATATGCCAAACATTATTTAATACATCATTATATATAAAAAAAACATAATATTGAATTTAAAGAGAGGTTTAGAAATGGGCACGATTGGAGCTTTTGGAGGGTGCAAGCACAAAGCGAGCCAACCCAAAACCAAGTCTTTGGATCTTGTGTGCTTGCCTCCCATGAGGCATCTTGTAGTCATCATTATGGATCGTTGGATCGGACTTTGCGATCTGTTGACTAGCGAGGAGGGTGCAAATTTGATGCCATGGACATACACACACTAGATTTCGAGTAAACAAGCAGTGGTGACAAGTGTCACCACCTAAACAAAATGACCAAACATGCTAAAATCCTCTTAAACTCAAATTTTTATATTATAAATTATGTAGACAAAATAATACTATTTCTAATTAAGCAAATAATAATACTAATGAAAAACATAAATTATTTTATTGTTGTTATATATTATATTTTTATAAACTAAAATTAAATAAAACAAAATAATACTAATTCTATTTAAGTAAATGATAATACTAATAGAATAATAATAAAAAGGAATTATTTTCTTTGTTATTATATTATATATTATATTTATAAACTAAAATTAAATAAAACAAAATAATACTAATTCTATAATAATACTAATAAACAAAAAAATTACTTTTCTTGCTATTATATTATATATATTATATTTTTATAAACTAAAACTAAATCAAAAGAAAAGGAAGGGTTAAGTTGTGTTTTAACTAATCATTAGATGTAAATCACGAAAGTTAACCTAGAAACCAAAACAAAAAAACTCATCCTCTTCCTCATTCTCTCGATCTCTCTCATTGTTTGCATGCATGATCTACTCGATCTCTCAATCTCTCTCGATCTCGAGCTCGATCTCGCGACCTCGCCGTCCTCGATCTGAGCAGCTCTCTCGCATCGCTCATGGTCCTCACCGATTTGTTGCGATGGGCACCGCTCGATCATGGTTCCGATTCATCTCTCTCTCTCGCCGCTTACAATGAACCTCGGTGTCTCTCTCTCTCATTTGTATACTATAGTTGTTATATTTGTTTTCGAAAAAACCATTTTGGGTGTTTCTGGATCATTTGGGATTAAAGAGGAAAGGAGGCTAATCGATGGCGGCGAGAGCGATGATATGCAAAAAATGGAAAGACAAAGCATTGAGGAAAGGAGAGGATGGCGACACAAGGTCATGACCTCCTCCTTCCACATCTTGAATCGGTATTACCTTTCCGCTCTTCTCTTCGGCAATTTCTACTTCTTTTTACGAAGGGGTTTTAATGGGAAATGATGATTGTGTATGTATGTTGTTTGTTTTGATTGCGGGTTGCTCTTAGTATCAGGTTTTTGTATGAATGTTCTTCTTTCTTGTGTTTCTAGGTTTGTGTTTGAATATGCGGCTGGGTTTTCAAAAATGACGATTCTTGCCTCGATTCTGATGCTTTTTGCTTTTATATTGCTTTCATTAGGGTTTCTAGCTCGATCTTTGGGATAAGGGCCTTTGAAATCGGCAGGCTTAGGTATTATGTTTTTGTTTGATCTGTGGGAAACAATATGCCGACTCGCTTTTGCGTCTTGGACTTGCAAGCGATAAGATGGGCCAAAACCAATCGACACCGTTGGGTTGTTTGTAATGTATTTTCGATTTCGGCAAGGTGACATTGTACTTGCAGCGGTGGCCTTAGTGGTGATGATGGTTTCTGAACCACACCCCCTTTTGTGAACCAACTATGTGTTGTGATTTGCAAAAGGGTGGTTATTTTGGAACATGAATGATAAATAATCCTCAACATAAAGCTGATCCCAATCAAAACCCCTAAATGATAGAATGTATTTTTGAAATCTTAATTTTTTATTAATGTCCATTATGCTAACTATGTTCCTTTTTTGTTTTTGCTTCATGAACACGAGCCATGGCATGAGCTTTGGAGCATGGTGAAGGAAAGTTTCGGACAAGAAGGCAAGGTGTGAAGTTAGAGCAAGAAAGCATGGAAACCAAAGAACCACAAAACTCCCAATAGCAAAAAGGGTTTAGGCATGACATTAGCAATATTTTCTTGTATAGTAAAATAGGATTAGGATAGAAGTTTGGGAATTTTGTAATATCACAAATATTTGAGTTATAATTTGTGGATTCCAAAGGTTTTGTAAAGAAACAAATTATTGAATAACAATATGAATTTTGTATACAATACAAAACTTTGTGAATTCGAATGTGGTATTGTGAAACTTTGTAGAGTTGAAAAGAAGGTGAAAAGGTTAGGAGTTATGTGACAAAAGGTTTGAAACTTGCAAAGTTTTCCTTGAAAATTAATGGCTCAAAAACTTGTTCTATGTTCACAAATGAGTTTAGAATAGCATAAACAAAACGAGTTCTTGATTTTGAAACTTAACACATCACCATGCAATTTCTTGTCATAACTTGTAGCTATTATTTGGAAACCACACTTACACTAATATGAATGGTTTATACCGACATGGTGAAGTATCGATTAAAATGCGTATTTAATTCCAAATTCAAACCAAATCATAAATCTAGTACACAAGTAAAGACATGGTTGCTAAACATAACTTCATATACGTTCTTGATTCGCGTTCTTTAAATCTTCCTTCCAACTTAACAAAGCAACGAATACAATAGGCTAGCTTGAACTTGTAATCTAAAGAAAAACCCAAACATCAAAGCGCTTTGCCATTCCCAAATTCGGGTTGGTTAAAACAAGTAAACATCTTCTAAATCTTGCAACATAATTACCTTAAGCCGGTCAAACCCTAAAACCCCGAACTAAAGACATCAATACATATGTGCAGGGTACCTTCAAACACAAAATGATACGAGTTTGAAATCAACCGCCTCGGATGCCGATAATGATGGAGATGTGATGAGCGAATGAATGTCTAAAGCGAGTGACCCAATGGAAACATATGCAAAATGAATGCAAAGCCAAGCCGGTAATAATTGATATAGGGAGGGCAAATTTTGGGGTGCAACAATAACAAATAGAAGGTACTATGTATGTGCAAAGCCATTGCTAGGATAGTCACCGGGATCCTAGCGAAAATCCTGCTGTACGGGTTTCGTCCCCTTAACCAAGAGTCGCTAGCCCTAGTTTAGCGGATGATCCGGATGAGAGAATGTCAAGACATCGATGATCATATCGGAAAACTCCTGGATTCTAATATTGCTACTCTGCTGATTCCCACGTCAAAGCAAAGGGTGGTATCTACGGTTCTCAAGTTGAAAAGATGACCAAAGCTGGTTCTTCAAAAGTATAGAGTTAAATCATTGGTAGCTCAAGACCCAATTGGTGCCAAGAGAGGAAAGCTCCTGAACTGCAGTCGATCAAGATTACGGTTTCAAGATTAAAATTTAGTGGTAGGCGGTAATGTTCTTGATGGTGTTGCTCACAATGATAATGTTCACAGTGCCTCTTCAGGAAAGGAGAGCACCTGATGCTGTGATGGTTCTTGTTTTGTTGGTTATTGCCTTGTTGTTTACTTCTGTCTCTTGTTCCTTGGTCTGTATTTTCCCATTTTTTTGGTCATAATTCTTGGTGAGATATAACAACCATTGTCTTTGGTACTTTGCTTATATTTTTGAAAGTTTGGGGTACTTGTATTGTTTTCTTTGGCCGCTGTGGCTAAAAGGGAGAAGAAATATTGGAAACAATATTGTGGGAAGCTGATTGGGAAATTGAAATATGGCTTTTAAATTTGTATGTGGGCAATTGTGGGAATTATGGGATTTCTGTATGGGTAGAATTTATCTTATCTCTAGGTTCTAGTTTCTTTAAGCTTAGAACTAGTTTGTCTTCTGCTGCATAGGTACTCTGATAACTTTAGTAGTTCTAGCCAAAAATGTGCCAAAGGGGGAGTTTGTTAGTGTTTTAAATTGGCATTAATTTTGGTAAAACTAGACTATGGCAATGTCTTGATAAAGGTCATGACATTCAGAGATTGAAGATAAATCCTACTTGATAAGGATGTTAAAGGACAGCTCAGAACTGGAAGCTAAAAGTTGTGCTGGAAATTCTGCAGAAAATATACTGATGTCATATCAGATGTTATGACATTCAGTGTGACATTCGATTCTGATCTTTTTCCTGAGACTTTTCAGGAAGTTTGTTGAGCTGCTGTATTATGTTTTTCTGTTATTAAAAAGCATGCTCACGTGGCTGCTAGGTTAATCTTAGTTAAACCTAAATTGGTTGTTGAACAAACCATGTTTTTAGGATTAAATTAAGTGAACCCTAGCTATCTTTATGGAAGCCCAAACGAAGTTTCGGATCGCTTCTATAAAAGGAATTCAACCCACACTGCTATTACTGCGCGTGTGTCTTATTAGGAGTTAACAGTTGTATTTTGTGTAATTCTAGTTTCTCTTGTGAGCCAAGCAATTATCAATTGATAAGTGCCTTGGACTAGGATTTGTTTGTAAGGGTAGTTTATCACTCAAAACTTTGAAGCACGAGTGTTTGTCTCTTGATTGAAGCTTTGAAGCAAGATCAAGATAGTTTATTGAAGTGTGTCTTCACAATTCAATTATTCAATAGGTTGATATCACTCCTGTGATTGAGGGGGAGTGAGTAGGAACTTAGGTCTAAGTAGGACTTAGATTGAAGTTGCATTGGGTAGGTTTTAAGTGAAGGAGATAAACTGGTTGGTTTATTCCTGAATTAATTCTACTAATAGTGAATTTCCTCCACTGCTTGGTAGCCCCAGATGTAGGTGTAGTTAGACACCTGAACGGATAAACAATTTATTGTGCTCTTTACTTATTTGAATTTATTGTGTGAATTGTTAGCAGTGTCGAATCGTGTCATAACATTCTACGTGACATCACGACTGTCTGCGCGAATTTCACATTCAAATCCTTTTTCGCTCATATGCGATCACCAAAAACATTTCAATTAAAATCAACACAACAAATTCAGACATTTTCAACAAGAACTACGGAGTTTTGACTTTCCCATTGCACGAGGGAATACGTAGGCACACGGTTTCGAAACCGTGTCAAACTCAAAATAATAACAAACAAACCCTATTTCCCTCTTTCTTATTTGTTGATCATTAATTAGAAGATAGCATTTTTACTTTAAATACACGAACATGCACGAATTAAATGGGTCCCATCGAGTACGATGGACGTGAAATACATTCCTCTTGCGTGCTTACTCCCGATCGATGCTTTTTGGTCTTGTAGACCGCCTTATCCAATTTTCGTGGGTTTTATCTATATTTTCTCGTTCTTTCTAGAACAAATAAAATTAGGTGGCGATTTCATTGTTTTGAAAATTCATTTAAATGATTTTTGAACAACGAGTTGCTTCACCTCCCACCAGGGAATCGGTTCCTGCATAAAAAGCCATTTTCTTTGTAAAAATTGCATTGGAAACCCGGTTCTCCCCCAGGAGTAACCGGTTCCTCAGACTCAGAAATTCCACCTCTCTGAAATTTGTACCAGGAGCACAGTTTCTCCCACACGAGGCAGGTTCCGCAACTGCGATGCGAGAAAATGCAGTTTTTGACAACATACTCTATTCCAACTCAATTCTTATCAAACCCATGTGAATTGAAACACAAAGCAACACCAAAATCATCCAGAATCAGCATTATGATGCATAACTACATATCCCAACAATACCTAACAACTTTATATCATGTGGTTGGTTCAATTCCATGCAATTAGACAGTTTAGGATCAAATTCTACCAACCTAGAAAATCTTAAATTGGGATTCCTAACATGCTCAATCAATTCTATTGATCTCAAAACCTATAAGGCATAGTAATTCAGAGAAATCAGCCCTTACCTATGAGAATTTCTTGATTCCTTGAGATTTCTGGTTCTTCTTCCCTTGTTCTCTCTGCACTTCTCACGTACGGTGAATATTCTCAATTGCTTTCTCACTTCCTTTTCCTTTCTTTGTTCCTTATTATTCTAAAATAATAATAATAACAAATAATAGGATTTTAGAGTCTTTTACTACACACACCCTCCACTGCATCTTTACACCACAATCCAATTTCACTTTAATTAATCCAATTCCAATAATTTCCAAAAATACTAATAATTAAATTTCTAAATAAATAATTAAAAATTCGAATTATTTAATAATCGAAATATTGGGGTGTTACACATTGTACCCTGTTGTTGAATACATAGCATGACATATTGGGAGCTTATGCTCTGTTAAGTTGGCCTGGATTGACAACACGTTAAATTTGAAGGCTTATGCCTTGTTGATGCCTCTATTAATTGGCAGATTATTACGTTGGGAGTTTTGCTCTATTTTTTACGTTGGAAGTTTTGCTTCGTTGTTACGTTGGGAGTTCTGCTCCATTGGTACCACAGGCATGTACATTATAATAAGTTGCATCTCATGTTGCATATATGCATTGTTTACGATGAATTTAATAGTAGCTTATGTTGATGTTTGTGTGATATTAAACGTTGGTTGCAATGGAGAAGTGGTGATTTTACTTGATATGATTCTAGTATACTATTCGTCTTACGCTAAATTATATTGTTAGATATCTCATTCCTTCTGTTGTTATGTTGCCTCTACGTGGATAACGCGGGTAATCAGTAAGGTTATCTATCTTCATTAGTTCGAGTCGGTGTCGTCGCTTTGATACGTAGCACTCAGGGGGAATAAACACATGTTTTCTTTATTGTTGGTCTTTTTATGTTGCTGGATTTTTAAGTTGTTTTATGTCGGAATATGATGCTATAGTTATTTGAAGTTAAAAACGTGTGGTCTTAAAGCTTGTTTTGAGTTGAACATGATGTCATGGTATTTTTAGTTGAATTTGTGAATCCGTTGCGTAGTAATAAAAATTATTTTATTTTAAAGACTAAACAGGTTGTTATCAGTTCACCCGAAATTATGTGTTATGTATTTGAATTACAGGTGATTGAATGTCGTTGTTTTACGTTGGAAGTGTAGCATTCCATTTGTTTGTTGGAAATTTTGTAACTCTGATTTTATATTATTTGTTGGATAGAAATGAGGTGTTACATCCAACAATTGTAATAACTCATTTTGATTCAATAAAAGCAAAAGGTGATGACAAAGTTGATAAAAGATAAATTCTTGGTTACCTCTCGTAAATTTAGGGGTAATTTAACCTTTATGCCATGTATCAATCAAACTTTGTCCTATAAAATAAAATTTTAAAATTACATATTAATCTAAAACCTTAAAGAATAAAAATGAAATCAAGAAAATAATATATAACACAATTTTTGAGTAATAAGATGTTATTATGTCAAGTTTGAATAATGATTCTCACATTGGAGGAAAAAAAGGATATTGAACTTTTTTTAAATGAAAAAATGCATAAATATAATATTGTAAGTTTTTAGATTAATATATGATTTTAAAAATTAATGTTATATATATAATTTTATTCGTATAGATCATTGAGAGTAAATTACCCTCATATTTTTAAGGGGTAATCTAAACCTCACTTGATAAAATAGTATTAAAAATAAATTCAAAACTTTAGGATACAAATTAGAGTTGCCTATAGAAAAAATAATTCAAATTTTTAGTAAATAACAGGGAGAGAGCATCAAATTCAAACAACAAACATCATTTAGAGATCGCTCAACCCTTTTCAGTACATCATTTAACAATTATATAAGCAAAACTTATACTGCTCAAAAACTATAGATCAAAGCCAAGTCCATAGAGTGTGAAAAAAAAAAAAATAACATTCCAACACTGCATGAATTAATTCTCCCTGATGATTTCCATTGATAACAAAGATTTTACTTCAGGTAAAAAAGATATAAGAAAAAGGCTAGAGTAAAACAAAGCGGCGACAAAAAAATAACCTAGATTGGGAAACACTAATTTACTAATATGGACATGTGGGTCCAAATTCAACAACCAACACCATCTTTTAATAATAAAAAAATATCAAGAACTGTTCAAATCATGCTCATACACTTAAGAACAAATAACAACAAAAAATAAGCATATTTTATAGGCTCACCTTCATAACTTTCAACTATTCTCCTTTCGGCTTCTCCGAAAACTCAATTATAAGCCCCTCTTCATCAATTTTCATTAGACTGAATGCAGTGACACGCGCTTCATCCATTGGCGATGCAGCAAGGGTGATATCAGCATCACTTTCTCTATGCGCTTGTATAAATTACTCATAATTCATTCGATACAAATGGTCACCGGCCAGAACTAAGAAATCCAACACATTATACTCCTCAAACAGCCATAAATATTGGCTAGTTTAGTTAAACAATGATTATTTTAAACAAAATTGATAGGTTCACTATATCTATTCAGACAAAATGTTTAAGTAAACAAAAGTATAAAACTTTTTAAATTGGGTGCAAAATAATATTAAGAGGATAAAATGAAATAATTCTGAGTGATGGGTAGTTGGGTCCCCCAAAATGTCTGATGGGTAGTTACTTACAAAAAATTTAATAGTTTTGATATTTCTATATCCATTATTACAATAATACTTCCATTATATGTACAATTCACCGTATTTATATGGTAAAGAATGTATTTTAACAAAATATTATTAAATAATAAATAATGAAGTTGATTAATAAAGTGTAAAATATTGGTTAATAAACTATGAACAGTAATTTTTAATAAAAAAATAAAATTGGTTAATGGAGTGTAAAATATTAATTAATGAATTTGTTAATAAATTTTTAGATATAAAAAATAATTTTTAATAGTAAAACAAAGTTGATTTATGAAATGTAAAAAGTTAGTTAATAAAAAATTTTAAAAAATATTTTTTATATTATTATATAATATTTTACTGTTTAATATATAGATGAAGAGTGAAATACGGAGGTGTAAATAATTGGAGTAGAAATATCATTTTTCAATATTTAAACATTTATGTCAGATACTTTTTCCATTTATTCATAATACAATTTGTTATAAGCATACTTTTTAGGTAAATTCTTACGTTCCTCCCTTAAATTTAAAGATAATTTATCACTTATAATATGTATTATTCAAAATTTATTTTATAAAATAAAATTTTAAAATTAAATATTAATTTAAAATTTTAAAACTATTAATCTAAAACCTTTAAAAATCAAAATGAAATAAAAAATTTAATTTTGGAGTGGTAAAATTTGGTATCTTTAGTTTGAATAATGATTTTCACATTAGATAAAAAAAAATACTAAATTTTTTAAGTGAAAATATATATAGATATAACATTTGAAGATTTTGATTTAATATGAGATTTTAAAATTAATTTAAGTGATGAAATTTCATATTTATAGGTCCTTAAAAAAATTACCCTCAAAATTTTAAGGAAAGCGTAAACCTCTCCTAATTTTTATCCTAATTTTAATGTCACTAAGATATCATCTAAATATAATGGTTTAAATTAATTAATATAATCGATAATAACCCCAACTTTTATTCGATTCGGTTGAACTAACCATGCAATTTCATAGCATCGGAAGTTTAGGAATTGTTTGAATGAGTTTTTGTTTTTAATTAAAAAAATATAAATAAATTTTAAACAAACAACTTTAAAGAAAAAAATAAAAAGAAATAGGGTTAATACCTATTTTCACCCCTGACATATGGGGTGTATTTGAAAAACTCCCCTGCCAAAAAAAAAGTTCCAATAATTACCTTGACAAATTTTAAAAGTTTCATTTTTTACCTTTATGAGGCCACATCACCAAAAAGGCTGATGTGGCTTATTTTATTAAATTTGTAATTTTTGTTCCGTCACATAAGTCCCATTAAAATGACGGAATGCCCTTATGCATTTTTATCTTAAAACCTCGGATTTGAATTTCTCTTTATCGTCATGTAATCCCGAACTTGTCAATTATACTTCTTCTTCAATCTCTGCATCTTTGCGATGTAGCTTGTAACTCGCGAACCATGATCCCCGATACTTCAAGTCGCGTTTATTCCTCATTTAATCTTTGATTTGGCTTGATTAGGGTTGATGTTCGACTTAGATTCAGGGGTTTAGAAGAGGGGTTAGGGTTTAGAAATTGTGACTTTTGAGCTTCCTTCTTCTTCTTCTTCGATGGGCATGGATCTCTCTCTCAATCGCGACAATGACAGATCTCTCGAAGCGGAGGAAATTTCTCACGACAACGGCGAATTCTTCTTCTACCTTAATTTCGCCTCAACCCCACGAATCTAAGTCGAACATCAACCCTAATCAAGCCCGCTGGGTAGAGCATGGTGTAGAAGACATGATGACCAAGTCTATTACCTAATGTATGAGAGAACACAGGGAGTAGAGACATGGGTTGTTTCGGTGAGATGGAGAGATGGAAGCGGCTGTGAGTGAAAAGCAATTGGTTTCGGATGATTACGATGGAGGGTGTGGGTTACGGGTAGCGGATTACATGGTTGTCGGGCGAGGGTGTAGGTAGATGGCGAGGATGAAGGTTGTTGTGATGACAGGGTGAGTAAAGGGAACAGAAGGCGGCAGGAAGAAAAGGAAAGTGGAAAGAAACAGGGGGTTGGGAGAAGAAACGGAAGGAGTTACGGTGGCTGTGACAGGAGGGTTTGAAGGAAGGAGAACAGTGGTATAGGTGAGGCCAGAGAGAAAATTGTTACATTTGGATGAAGAAAGCAAACCCTAATTGTAGGTGCGAATTGAAACATGAATTGCAAAATAATATTGGATTTTAAGATAAATATGCATAAGGGCATTCTGGTCATTTTAATGGGACTTATGTGACGTGGAATAACAAAAAATTACAAATTTAACAAAAAAATAAGCCACATCAGCCTTTTTGGTGATGTGGCCTCCTAAAGGTTAAAAATGAAACTTTTAAAATTTATCAAGGTAATTATTGGAACTTTTTTTGGCAGGGGGGTTTTCAAATACACCCATATATCGGGGGGAAATGGGTATTAACCCAAAGAAATATGTTTGATAATATTATTTTTAAAAATTATTTTAAAGTTGTACAATATTACAAAATTGCTATTAGCAAAAAGTGTACCACTTTTTTTATTCTCTTCTTAATTTTCAAACTAAAAATCAAAAACTAAAACCACTAAAAATTATTTTAATATTTTATTTTTTAATACTCTAAAATAAAAAATAATTCTGTAAATTTAGACTACCAAACAAGTTTCGTTAATTTTAAAATTTAAAAAGTATAAAATATTTTACAAAAACTCATTCAAACAATTGCTTAGTATTCAATACTTGGTATTCTTACAAGTTTATAACTTGCAAGCAAGTTTCATTATGCTTGTCATTAGTAACTTCACTTTTAGAATAACTAATGTCAGTGGAAGAGACATATTCAGTGAGGGGAGAAATTTTTAGTGAGGGGAGAAAGAGAGAATAAAGAAATAAGAATTCTATTGTGAAATGAATTTTATATATTAAATTACAAACTATATCTATTTATATACAACTAACTTGTACATTAAGTAGGCTAACAAACTCTATGGATTTGAGCTTCTATTATTCAACTTGGATTATATCTTATATCTCAACATATCCCTATAATCCAAGTTGGGGAACATATGCTAATCATAGTTAATCCGAATTATTCTAATTTCTTTCTCAATTTTAGAAATATGTCGATCTTCAACCCTTTGGAAAATATATCGATAATTTTCCCTCATTTGAAAAAATTCATACTTCAAGCTCACCTCAATTTACCTTTTCCTCGAGGAGTGAAATCTAGTTTCTAGATCATTACTTCTTTCATGCAAAATTGAATTATTTTCTTATGACTGACTTATTGTCGATTTGCAAGATTAGAGGTTGAATGTTGTTTTATGACAACGAGTTTGGTACAAATGATGGAGAATTAGAGGTGTAAGTTTTGCAATAGTCGGGTTTTAGTTCGGAGTAAAGGTGTTGATCGAAAGCCAAAATGAGTTGTAGTGAAGTCCATGTTCTATTTGCCAATATTACCTAGGTTGCAAGAATGTTTGCATCAATACTGTACAAGCCAAAACATGGCACCATACAAACATAATTAATTCGGTATAATGCAACATCAATCGATGGCGAGGCATGAAACACTTTGATAGAGTTCACCACGAATTTGCGAGAATCCAAGAATGTAAGACTTGGATTATGCTTTGATGGTTTCACTCATTATAATTTGTTAGTAAATGCATATTATGGTTGGCCAGTTATTGTTATCCCGTACAATCTCCCTCTTGAGATGTGCATGAGGAAACCTTATATGTTTTTTACATGCATAATTCCAGGACCCCCGAGTCTGATGGCGTAATATATATTTATTTGCAAGCTTTAATTGATGATCTCAAGAGGTTGTGGGTGGAAGAGTGGACTTTATGATATGTCTCGTAAACAAAACTTTAATATACGAGCTTCATTAATGTGGACAATTAACAACATTCCTGCATATGGCTTGTTGTTTGGATGGGGTGCGCATGGCAAAATGGGATGTTCACGTTGCATGGATCACACAAAAGCATTTACTATGGAAAATGGTGGAAAAGGTTCGTGGTTTGACTATCATCGTAGGTTCTTACCTACAACCCATGAATTTAGAAGAAATAAGAATGCTTTTAGAAAAGGAGAAAAAATAACATTTTTACCTCCCCGAGATATTATCGGCAGTATATGAAATATTGTTTGTGACCTACCAAAATTCACGAGATAATGGTGAAGCACACATAAATCAAAGATATGGGATTTTACACAATTGGACAAAAAAGTATTTTCGGACCTTCCATATTGGAAGGATAATTTATTCTGACATAATCTTGATGTTATGCATATTGAGAAGAATTTTTTTAAAAGGAAACATTGGGAGGTTTATGACCCAAAAATTTATGAAATTTACAAAAATATATTTTCTCTTTGTTCTAACTAGTTGAATACCGTGCGATACGCACGAGTGTTGTGGGTTTGGAGAATTGTCACAAGTTTATTATGAGAATTCAATTAAATTAAAAATATTAAAATATTATTGATAAAAGGAAGGAAAAAAGCAAAAAAGATTGAAATATAATTGTATACTTTAATAAAACAACTATTGTTAAGAAAAACTATTAAACACATAGGAGTACTTTGTAAAAAATTAATTGTGAAAAATATTAAAAAAATGAAATGTCAGTAGGATAACTCACATAAAAAATATGTATTTAATATAATAATTTGCCGCACATCGACTCTATATATAACTCATGTGTTCACATGGAATTTGGCCTGACACCCGTACATTCACGCACTATTGGAGTGTTACTTTGCTGCTTGTGATTGGTGTGTTACCCATGCGTTCATTCGGTGCTGTTGTGGATCAGGAAATTGTCACCAGTTTAGTTTTGAAATTCGAATAAATAAAAAATATTTTAATTTAATTGTAAAATAGAAAAAGTAAAAATAAAAAGTTAAAGATAATTATATAAGTTAATTAAATCAATCATTATTAAGAAAAAAATATTAAACACACATTTAGAAAAATATAATTGTGCAAAATAGATAAAATGAAATGTTATTCTCAATAGAGTCATAGTAAAAACAAAACATTTATATTGTGTTTGGGTTAAGACTTTATTTTATTTTTATTTTCTTTAATTGTATAAAATATATAATAACCATGCGTTTGCAATTTGGATATGATTATTTATACGGTCACATGATACTTGTTACCCGTGCATTCACAGTGTATTAGTGTGTTATGCATATTTGTACCCAAATTAACTAAATAATAAAACAAACATATTTATGTTTATAAAAATAATATTATTTATAAAATATTTGAATTTACCATATATTATTTTTTTTCTATTTTGACATTATTTTAAAAATATTTGAGTCAATAGTATATAAATAATATCATTTTAAAAGTATTTGAATGAATTGTTTTCCCTTATTTAACATCATTTATAAAAATGTTGAAATTAATAATATATTTCTCACGTATATAAAAATAATACCGTTTTCAAATATTATTTTCACAAAAGCATTTGCAAAAGTAATACACTTTCTTATAAATTATTAAAATATTAATAAGAAGACGAATATTAATATGAATATACTATATAAAGTTATAAATAGAACATTAAAGATATAGATATTTTTTAAAATTATAAATAAAATAATAATAATGATCGTTTATTGTTCTTGATTATTCATATTCTTTATTTTCTTTATGATGAAAAAAAACATATTAAAATTAGGATATAATTTGTTTTAATATTGAATTAGTTATATTGATGTATTATTAATAGCATACATGTTTTTAATTTGTTTTCATTTTTATTATTGTGTTTGAATTATAATTCTATTTTTTTTATATAGTTTGTGATGATGCATAAAATTCACGAGTCGATATATGTCGACATATTTCAATTAAAATAATCATATTTGGGTGGGAAGGAAGGCCGGATGAAGATAAAGGAAGGTAAAGAGACATTTGTCACATATAATCCGCCATTATGGAGGCGTTAAGACCAAACCGGTTCCGGAGGATTACGCCAAATCGGCACATTATAAGCGTATGCGACTTTAAGCTGACGGTAGCGTTACTTTATTCTTAATAAATGGCGACGACGGGAGTTATAGGCTATAATGGCTTCACAGTTATGGTTAAGGAAGAGGCATAGTAGTTACAGTCAGTGATTAATGAGGACCTCGTACCTCTATAAAAAGGGCTCCCGAATGAGGGATAAGCAAGACACATAGCTTGGAGCTCAAGGCAACTTGCTTACGACTCCAAATCCCTAAATATACTCAAATAAATATTCTAGTAAGAACATTTGGCGCCAGTGGGACCACTGTAAAACTTTCCTAGGCCACGCATTAGATATCACGAAGACAAAATGTCTACGTCAACATGACTTTCCTCGGCGGACGTGATTCTTGGCAATGATTGATGATTTGCGCCACGGCAGCCTTAGTAAGTTAGTGTTCTAACTCTTCAATATAAGATGCGGACGATCTGATTAGTGGAGGTAGAATCTTTGGAACCTTAGCCTTTATCCCAAGCCATTTGGGACGATCAGTGCGAAAATTTCAAACCGCCCATCTTAACAACGTATGATGGGAAGTCGTTCCATAGGAGCACATAATCGCTACCAACAACATCATGGCTCTAATTGGAGCCAAAGATTCCTTAAAGTTTAAATTGATGGCGGGCACTTTCGGGAACTCGGCGCTAAGATGGTATATGGGCCTACCCCATCTCTATCGTCGTTATCGGGACTCAACAAGAAAATAATTCAACAAGTCTCGGAAGGTGGCAAACACTTCTCTTTTCAATATTAGGAAGCTTCATCGGCAAACACTTCTCTTTTCAATATTAGGAAGCTTATCGAACCTCTAAGGGACTTCATGGTACATTTTAATGAGGAGAGCATAAAAGTTTCTCACCCTCAGAAATCTTTGTGGCAGCATTTCACATAGGCTCCACTTTGAAGTTCAACGAGTCTCTAGCTCGAAGTCGGCAAGAGCATGGATGAAATCATCACCGTCTGAAATGTTATGTAAAAGGCGAAGAAAGCAACATGTAGAAAAGAGCACGAGATGCTGAGAAGGGAAGGGTGTGAGGGCATGTTCGACAAAAAATATGTCCTCGTGATAAGTCGCCTTCGAGACAACATCCTCGCGAAAGGCGCTCCCAACAGCCATCTCGGCAGCTGGTCATGCCAGAAGAGACCTTTACTCCGTTGAATTTAAAAAGGGAGGACATCTGGAAGGACATTAATCATTTGAATCTGTTTAGTGTTCCATGGAGACCGCGGTCAGTGAACGCCATGATGGGAAAAAATACTGAGGCCTGGTATGCTTACCCTAGAATCTGGGGATATTCAATGAAAGATTATACTATTTTGAGAGGAGAAATCGAAAAGTTGATTCAGAGAGGAACACTCATCATATTTTAAACACAACTCGAATCAATGGAAGCATAGTCCAGCACAAAGGTGGAGATACCTGGGTCGCCTTCAAAAAAGAAGGCGGTGTAGGAGGTTCGTGAGACAAGGCTTTCACGACATACCCTCAACACCATTTTGGGGTTTTGCGGAGGGGCCCCACAATTTCGCTCACAGGGGTGTGATGCATGTGGCACAAATGGCCGCCCGAGGGGACCACAGGTGTGACTTTTCAGGAAAGATGCCAAGGGATCCGCCTCACGAAAATGATCCCATGGTCATAAAAGTTCGAGATTAGAGATTGGGGAGTGAAGAGAGTCTGGTAGATCTAGGTAGCTCGTGAGGCGTCATGTCTTGGGGCTTTCAAGGCTCGGACTTGATCCCGGAGTTTCTACCTTCGGTGGAACTCATGGGCTTTGGGAGGAGGTTCGGTCTTGGGTCATCTTGGTGTTAACAACATTTGGATCGATGAGAATCCTAAGCATGTTCGTGTTCGGTACCTTGTAGTAAATGCACCATCGTCATACAACATCATCATCGGCCTTCCCTTCAATGCATTGGAGGCAGTTTTATCCATATTATATTTCACCATGAAGCATATGTTAGGTGAAGGTCGAGTAGGAATAGTTCGAGGAGATCAAGGCTTAGCCCGAAAGTGTTATAAAGATAGCATGAAAATGAAGCGCCAACCAATCCCAGTGGAAGAGCAGACAGATCATAAGGTGAATGTAGTCGATATCGATCCAGAAGATCCCCACGAGGCTTTGGTTCCTCGAGAGACAAGGTTGTTGATTGGTTCTCGGTTATGCGAGATTACTCATTTAGGTACTTAGATGACCGTTGAAGAGGAGGTCGAGGTCATTGAGATTCTGAGGCGAAATATCGACCTTTTTGTTGGGAAACCATCGGACATGCTAGGAATAGATCCAAATGTAATGTGCCATCACTTGGCTCTTGACCTGGATGTGAAACCTGTCACACAGTTGAAGCGAAAAAATGGTGAAGAGAAAAGAAAGGCGATTATGGAAGAGGTTGACAAATTAATCAAAGTCGGGTTCATCGGAGGTTCTTCGACTTGGTTGTCCATGTGGTGATGGTTAAGAAGAAACGAAAAATGGAGGATGTGAGATTTCACAGTCTTAACAAAGCTTGTCAGAAGGATCCTTACCCCTTCCACATCGATCGTTTGATGAGCGGGGCCTCGGTTTCCGTCTTTTGAGTTCTTAGATGCATATTCGGCTCAACCAAATCGGGATGAACTTGGCGGGGCGAAAAACGGCTTTTATGGTGGATCATATTAACTACTACTATAAAGTAATGTCGTTCGAGTTGAAAAATGCTGGGGCCACCTATCAAAGGCTTATGGATATGGTATTCTCTCCACAGATTGGTCGGAATATTGAAGTTTATGTAGATGATATGGTTATAAAAACAGTTGAAAACACACATGTTCTAGATCTTGAAGAAACATTTGCAACAATTCACTGGTATAACATGTGCTTGAACCCAAACAAGTGTACATTCGGGGTACAAGCCGGCAAGTTCCTGGGGTTCATGTTGACTAGCAGAGGAATTGAGGCTAACCTGGAAAAATGCCAGGTGGTAATTTCACAGACCGATTAGCAGCTTTGTCCTGATTCCTGTCATGTGTCGGTGACAAGTCAATTCCTTTCTTTGAAGCAAACCGAAAAGGGAAGACTTTGAATGGACGAAAGCATGTGAGAAAGCGTTCCAAGAAGTGAAACAGTTCATATCAACTCCTCCGGTGATGTCCCGACCCAAGGAGAATGTGCCTTTGGTCTTATATCTCGCAGTTTTTGACAGCGCCATCAGTTTCGTGTTGGTCCAGGATGGAGATGTCGAAGAACAACCAGTGTATTTTGTTAGTAAAGTGTTGAAAGGGGAAGAGTTGAGGTATCAGAAAATTGAGCGCCTAGCTTTAGCATTTGTGGTAACTGCACAGAAGCTGAGACACTATTTCCAGGGTCACCCCATCCAGGTGAAAACAAATTTTTCATTGAAACAAATATTTACAATCGGATCTAGTTGGGAGGATGGTATCCTGGGCAGTAGAACTCCCCAAGTATGACATCGAGTTCACGCCTTATACCAGTATAAAGTCTCAAGCATTGGACGACTTTGTTGTTGAGTTCAGCCCCCCGTCAAGTGAGGAGGTCTCCGCAAGTTGGGTTCTTTCTGTTGACGGTTCATCCAACTTAAAGGGTAGAGGAGCTAGGATAGTCCTGGAGGGTCCCGGGGACATCGATTTGGAGTATTCTTTACGTTTCAATTTTCAGACTAACAATAACCAGGCTGAATACGAGGCACTCATAGCCGGCATAAAGTTGGATTTGGAGGTTGGATTAACACACTTGATTGTCCGCAATGATTCTTAGTTGGTGGCCGGGAAAGCTGGTGGAAGTTTTCAAACAAAAGATCTTATACTGATAAAATATGTCCATCTAGCCTTGCAACTATCTAAAAGGTTTCAGGGTTTTGAGGTATGTCACATCCTAGGGAAGATATTGATGGGCGGATCCTTGCCCGTCAGCCGATTACTAAAGGGTCGGGAATTGAAATTCACGGCAGCAGAGATATGATGTCCGCAGAATGTTATGACACAATATCGACACTATGCTAGCAATTCACAGTAAATACAAAAGTAAATAACACAATAAGTTGTTCACCCGATTCGGTTCAACAAACCTACATCAGGGGCTACCAAGCAGGGAGAAAGTTCACTATTGCGAGTATCAATTGAAGACCTACTGACACACCCAGGTTGGCGACCTTACCGTAATCACTTGCCAATGACCCTTTTACCTAAGTCCTACTTAGATATGAGTTCTACTCACTCCCCTCAATCACGGCGGTGATATCAACCTATTGACTAATTGTGTGAAGACACTTCAATAAAATATCTTGATCTTGCTTCAAAGCTTCATCAAGAGACAAACACTCGTGCTTTAAAGCTTTGGTGATAAACTACCCTTACAAATCCTAGTCAATGCACTTATCAATTGATAGTTGCTTGGCTCCTGAGAAACTAGAATTACACAATTACAAGCATTACAAATCCTAACGATTACACAAACACAATTGCTCTCTCTTGATACACATTCAAAGGCTGATCTGGGTTGTAAGGTTCTTTCCTTTTATAAACTGATCCACGAAACTTTAGTTTTGGGCTTCCATAAAGATAGCTGGGTTTGTTAAGGACCAATTTGTAGTTATTTTGTACATTATTTTGTGGTCCTTAACAATGTCTTTGTATTTAATTTGTATATTTATTCTAGTATATTGCTTTAATTAGGTTTTATCTAGTTTTGTTTAATATATGTATTATGTGACTTTAGTTACTCTTAATTGTAGGAATTTATTAACTAATTCTCCCACTTGGATTCAAGGGTACTTGAAGAGCTTTAGGGATGATTCTTTTGAAGTTAATTTTGGAAGAGGAAGCATGCTACGGTCGGCGCTCGGTATGCCGACATCTTAGCTCGGCGACTTAGCAAGCTCAGCGATGCTGCGGTCAGGAAAAGGACAGCCCATGCTTTCACCTTTGGAGCCACCAACCCATCACTTCACCAGACCTTTTTGGCTTGTAAAGGAAGCAAGAAAACATAGACCATCATTATCTTTCATCTTTGTAAATCTAGGGCAAGTTTAGGAAGAAAAACCATAGTTTTTCTCTTGATTTTTCTCATGTTCATCATCTCTACCAACAATCTTGAGAGCAAGGCAACCATGGAAATGAGTAGCTAAGCTCCTTTTGTGTCAAGATTAGAGGTAGTTGATCTTTATAGTATGTATTTCTTTTAATCCATTGGTGTATGAACATGGTTGATGATTAATATAGTTGAATATCTTTGTTCTTCATCTTTATGCTTTGAATTTTGCTTGGAAAAGAATATTTCAAAGTGACCTAGGATATTCATCCTCTCATAAACAAATGCTAGGAATAGATTTGTGTGTTAGAGTTTACAAAATATTGAACTTAATGATTATCATGCTAATAGTTGTAGTGAGGAATCATGCAAGGATTAACATGATAACATTCCAATCTTAATGGAAATCTACAAGATTGAGAGGATATGTATTTGTAGAAATCATCTATTATGTTCATCACTTGATTAAAATGAATATGTATGAAACTAGATCAATGAAACTAATCTTGACATGCCTTCTTACTTGAAAACAATCTCAAATTCTCTCTAATCCAAATCATAACTCTTTTGAAAGAATTGATTTAGTTGTTGTTTGGAAACTCATGGTTCTAGTAGAGTAGATAACAAACCCTTTGGTTACATCATCTTAAAACATACTTTTCTATTGAAAGACTATAACATGCACCAATCCCTGTGGAATCGATAATCAAAATACTTTGTTCACGGAAAAAACCTACAACAAAATGGCGCCGTTCTTGGTTGGCGTTTGATGTTGTTAGTATAGCAATAATTGTGTGTTTAAGACTTTTCCTAATCTCTCTTTGTTCCTTTTGTGTGGCTAGACTTTTTGAAATTAGTTTATGCGGGGAAGTATTCGGTCGACCAACTCCTTTTCGATCCCGAAATTGAAAGGACGGCTAGGAGACTTAATAGTAGTGCTAAAGAAGAAAAAGACAAGCTAGGCAAAAGCGAAAGAGGAGAAAGAGGCATCTATACTTCAACACCACCCGTGTTTGGAGAAGTTACCACTATGGAGGAGAATCAACCACCACCACCACCACCACCTTGGGGCCGTGTGTCAATAGCCGCCATAATGCTCAATTTGCCCCAAGCAAATGCAAGGGTTGCGGAAATGAAAAGCGGGCTTGCTTGACTTTCATGCAAGTCCATTTCATGGCGACCATGAACCCTTACACTCACCTTACCAAGTTTTATGAGATCGCGGGAGGCGGCGGGTGCTCGGAAGACCAAGAAGAACAATATTTCCAAGGCTTTTCCCTCATTCTCTAGTGGGGAGGCAAAAGATTGGTATCTTGATCAATTGCAAGACAATGACTAATTGGAGCGTTTGGAGGAAAAGTTTCTTGAGCGCTTTTTCCCTCAATCACGTTTCATGGAGGCTAAACGGCTATCTCGGTATTTTCGCAAGGAGTGCGAGCCTTTGAATCGGGCATGGGAAAGATATAAGTCTATGCTAAGGAAGTGTCCGAGCCATGGTTTTGACGAGCTTACACAAATTCATATTTTCGAAAATGGTCTCCAACCTCAACCAAATTGTTGTTGGATGCCACGGTGAGGAGGTTCTTTGATGGCAAAACACCGTATGAAGCAATCCAAATAATTGAGAAGATGGGTAGGAATGATCATCAAACTCAACATGATCAAGGAGGTGTACAAGTGGCAGGGGTTTAGAAATTGGTTCGAGTCATGAAGCACTTGTGGCGCAAAATAAATTGTTTGCGAAACAAGTTGAAGAATTGACAAAACAAATGGCTAAACTCCCTCAACAAATCATGGAGTTACAAGGAGCATCAAATAAGCAAGCTCACCAAATAGCTTGTTGTGAATTGTGCAAAGGAGATCATAAAACAGGCTTTGTCCTCAGGAGAATGAGGAAGCTAACTATGTGGCCAACCAAGGCCAAGGGTACCAACAACGAGCTCCTTACCCTTATCAAAATCAAAACCAAGGTTACCAACAAAGGGGTAATCAAGGTTATCAAGGAGGGTGGAGGCAAGATAACAATAACCAAGGAAGGCAAAATTCATATCAAACACAAAATCAAAATCAAACACAACAACAAAATCAAAGTCAACAACAAAACCAACCTAAAAGTCAAGTGAGATCTTCCAACATTCAAGACACTCTAGCTCAATTTATGCAAGCCTCAATGGCTAATCAAAAGAGCTCGGAGGCATCTATCAAGAACTTGGAAACTCAAGTTGGACAACTAGCTAAGCAACTTTCGAACAAAGTGCTTGACATCATTTTCCAACTACGCAAACAAATCCTAAGGAGCATTGCAAAGCCATAACAACAAGAAGTGGTAGAGTTTGTGATGAGACAAGGAAGGTAGTTGAAAGAAGAAAAAAAAGTAGTGGAGAAGGATGAAGAAGAAATAGTGGAGGAAGAGGTAGTTGAAAAAGATGAAGAGGATGGAGTTGAAAAACATGATAATGTTGATGTGGAGGATGATTTAGTTGAAAATGAGGTGTTAGTTGAAAATGAAAAGGACAATGGTGTAGTTGAAAAGGAGAAAATAGATGAGAAAAGAAAAGAATGAAGAAGGGAAAAGAGAAGTAACTTATCCATTGAGAAGTTTGCCATATCCTCACTTCCCTCAAAAAGGATGATGCAAAGCACTATGCTAGGTTTATGGATATTTTCAAGCAATTGCAAATAAATATTCCATTTACGCAAAGCATTAAAACAATGCCAAAATATGCAAAATTCATGAAGGATATCTTGACGAAAAAGAAGAGGTATCACGGATCAAGAAACCATAATGGTGGATGCTAGTTGTAGTGCAATAATTCAGCACCATTCGAAGAAAGAGAGTGATCCGGGCGTAACTTTGCCGTTACTATTGGGGATGTGTATGTCGGAAAAGGATTAATTGATTTGGGGTCAAGCATCAACTTGATTCCATTATCCATTGTGAAGAGATTGGGGAGATTGAATTAAAGTCCACAAATGACATTGCAATTAGCGGACAAGTCTATTACAATCCATGCAGGCGTAAGCTTTAGATTTGTTGGTAAAAGTGGACAAATTCTTTTTCGGTGGACTTTGTAGTCATAGACATGGAGGAAGATGTTGATGCACCTTTAATTCTTGGAAGACCGTTCATGAAGGCGGCAAGGATGATTGATATAGATGATGGCTAATGAAGGTGAGAGTACAAGATGAAGAGATTTGCTTTAATCTTTTGAAGCAATGAAGCATCCCATGGATAAGAAAGATTGTTTTAAGATTGGCGTTATCGAGGAAGTAACTCAAGAAGTGAATGATGATGATGATAGTCGAGATATTGAGGAGTGTTTGGAAGAGTGGAGATTTCAAAGAAATGCACCCTTGGGAGGAAGAAGAGGAAAGTTTGAAGAAAGATCTTAAAGATGACGACCAAAAACTTGAGTTGAAAGAGCTACCGTCTCATTTAAAGTATGTGTTTCTTGAGGAGGGAGGTAAAAAGCCCGTAATCATTAGCATACATTGTCGGAGAATGAGGAGGAAGCTTAATTGAAGTTTAAATCGAACAAAAATGCGATTGGTTGGGTCTTAGCCGATTTGAAAGGCATAAGCCCGGCCTATTGTATGCACATTATGATGGAGGATGAGTGCAAACGGTGGCCCACCTCAGCGATTGAATCCGGTGATGAAGGTAGTTAGCAAAAGTAGTGAAGATGCTTGAAGCGGGGATGATTTACCCAATTTGGATAAAATGCGTGGGTGAGCCGGTTCATGTGGTTCCTAAGAAAGGAGGATTGTGGTTGTGTCTAATGATAATGATGAGCTAGTGCAAACAAGAAAAGTGACGGGTGGAGAATGTGTATTGATTATCGTTAAAACAACAAGCGAGAAAGATCATTTTCCTTTTCCGTTCATGGACCAAATGTTAGAAATGCTTGGGACAACAATACTATTGTTTCTTGGATGGTTATTCGGGATATAATCAAATATCGGTGAATCAGAAGATCATGAGAAAGCAGCGTTCACATGTCCATTTGGAATTTTCGCGTATAGGCGTATGCCTTTAAACTGTGCAATCTTGTGACAACATTCAAAGGTGCATGCAAGCTATATTCGCCGATTTGATTGAAAAGACAATTGAAGTTTTATGGATGACTTTTCGTTTTTGGAGCTTCATTTGATTTATGGTTGGAAAATTTGGACAGTCTTGAAGAGGTGTGTGCAAACCAACTTGGTCTTGAATTGGGAGAAATGCAACTTTATGGTGACCAGGAATTGTCCTTGGCCACAGATATCTTCAAGAGGAATCGAGGTTGACAAAGCAAAAATTGATGTTATCAAGGCGCTTCCCCACCTACCAATGTCAAAGGCATTCGGAGCTTTTGGGTCATGCGGGCTCTATCGAAGATTCATCAAGGACTTCTCCAAAATAGCCAAACCTTTGAGCAACTTGCTCAACAAAGATAAGTCTTTCTTGTTTGATAATGATTGTTTGTTAGCTTTTGAAAAATTAAAGGAATTTGATAAATGCACCCATAATCATGCACCTAATTGGAAACTTGATTTTGAACTAATGTGTGATGCTAGTGATTATGCGGTGGGGCCGTATAGGCCAAAGGAAGAACAAAATCTTCCATGCTATACATTATGCGAGCAAAGTTTTGAACGATGCTCAAATAAACTATGCAACAAGCGAAAAAAGTTGCTCGCAATTGTATATGCATTGGAAAAGTTTCGTCCTTACCTAATTGGTTCCAAGGTTGTAGTTTTCACGGATCATTCGGCGATAAAATATCACTTACCAAACGGACTCTAAACAAAGGCTAATCCGATGGATTCTTCTTTTGCAAAATTCGATTTAGAGTCCGTGATAAAAAGGTTCGGAAAATTTGGTAGCGGATCATTTGTCTCGCTTAGTGAGCGTAAAATTACGGACAAGGAAAAAGAGGTGAGGAGGAATTCCGGATGATTATTTGCAATCCAAAGGTGGTGGTTTGCCGACATGGCAAATTACAAGGCAGCGGGATTAATCTTGGAAGATTTGACTTGGAATGAGAAGAAAATTTTAGCCGAACACAGTATGTGTGGGATGAACCTTACATTTTTAGGTTGAGTAGTGATGGATTGCTAAGAAGGTGTGTGAGTGATGAAGAGGCCAAAAACATTCTTTGGCATTGTCACAATTCCCCTTGTGGGGGACACTATAATGGAATGCGGACGGCCACCAAAGTCCTACAATCGGGGTTTTATTGGCCTCCGCTATTCAAATATCGTGTTCACTCGCTAAATCATGTGACAAATGTCAAAGAAGTGGTGGGATAGGAAAAAGAGATGAAATGCCATTGACCAATATGTTGGAAGTGGAGGTATTTGATTGTTGGGGGATTGATTTTGTCGGTCCTTTTCCATCTTCGTTTTCAAATGAATATATCCTTGTGCTGTGGATTACGTGTCAAAGTGGGTAGAGGCCATTGCTTCACCTAAGGCCGGCCTTAAAGTATCAAATTTTTGAAAAGCATTTTTTCTCGTTTGGTGTGCCTAGGGTGCTCATTAGTGATGGTGGGTCGCACTTTTGCAATACATTGTTACAAAAACTTTTGAAACAATTTGGTGTAAAACATAAGGTGTGACGACCCCTATCACCCTCAAGCAAATGGCCAAGCCGAGGTGTCTAATAGAAATCAAAAGATTTTAGAAAAAAGCATTTGGGTTCTCGAAAAGATTGGTCTAAAAATTAGATGAAGCTTTGTGGGCGTGTCGAACCTATAAAGCTCTATGGACTAACCCGTTTCAGGTTGTGTATGGCAAAACTTGTCACCTCCGGTAGAGATGGAACACAAAGCATTGTGGGCCCTCCGATTCTTAAATTCGATCCATCCTTGGCGGGAGAAGCGAAAAATACAACTTGTTCATTTGAACGAAATCGTGGCGAGGCTTATCATTCAAACCGGAGGTATAACTCTCATGATAAGAAGATAAAGATCAAGGAATTTAGGCCGGGACAAAGGTTCTCTTGTTCAACTCCGGATGAGGCTTTTTCGGGAAAACTCAAAACAAAGTGGTCCGGTCCGTTTTAATCAAAGAGTCAAGGAATATGGTGCAATTGTCTTGCAAGATCTTGCGAACAAAAGAATGGACGGTGAATGGGCAGCGGTTGAAGCAGTGCGTTGGCGGAGAGGTGAGCCGCAACATAGCGAATCCTTCTTTGATGATCAATGATCATCATGAACCGTCGAGCTCTACCGCGTTAAACAAAGCGCTTGTTGGGAGCACTGACATTGTAAGTATTCTTCCTTGAACTCATTTACACTTGCCCTTATTAATTTCTTTGTTTTCTTAAAATTTCAATTCGGAGACCGGCTCAGTGCGTATTTTATTATCTGGCGAAACTTTCGCTTTCAGCGATAGGGACCTTCGAGCGTGGTGCAGGATTTAAAAAATTTTTGAAAAAATCAGTTTTGGAGGCCCAAATCGTGGCCTAGTTAGTTTTATAAAGGGTTAGGGTTATTTTAAACCCTTTTCCTATTTTCTTCATCATTCTTCATCCTCTCAAAATCCCAAAATCCCCACCAAAATCTCGAATCTTTTGAATTTCTTTGTCAAATCAATCCCCAAGGCATCCTAGTAAGTATTCTATGTTTTTCCTTTCTCAATTTAGTCTACATTGCATGTTTAGGTTAGATTTTGAAAACCTAGGGTTAGGAATTTTGAATTTTTCTTAGATTTAGGATGTTTTGTGTTAGAAAGTAATAGGATGTTATTTTCGCTGCACAGGAAGTAATTGTGTGGAGAAAAATTACATTTGCGAGAAGAATTTTTACGCAAATCATGAGCCCGGCAGCTGTGTGATCTTGATTTTGAAAAATTCTTCCTGCGTGTTTTTAGTGTTTAGATTAGTTGTAATGCTTTGGTGGTTGGTTGGTTTGCTTTGTTTGCTTGATTCATTGCTAATGGACACCTCGGTGTCACTTTTGATGATTTTGTGTTGAAATTTGGATGGCACCTAAGCGACAAAGACTTTCCTCTGCTGAAATTTGGCCCTCTCTCGACTGCTGCGTTCGATCTTGTGCGATTCTTGGGGCTGCTCGGGAGGCTCGCGCAAGAGCTCGGGAGGCGCAACTCTGGACCAGGCGCACCATCGACCTCCGTGAGCAAGGGCACTACCACACCCCTCATGTGTCATCACGGATAACTACAGGTTGGAAGTTCTTTGTACCCTCAAACAAAGGTGAATGTGGAGCTTGTTCGCGAGTTCTATGCTAATGCTATCCGGGGGATGTGAGTTTAGGTTTGCTTGATTGTTCGAGGCAAGTCTGTTTCCTTCTCGCTCGGCAATCAGCGAGTTTTAGGGCATCATTGGACAGCCAGGAGGACCAATTGGATGTCTACCATGAGCACACGGCTCGTGGTAATGGGATACAACATCTTTGAAGAATAAGCTCGTTTGTCAAGGCATTCTTATGAAACGAATCGGTCTGTCAACCTTTGAAATTCAACAGGACGATCGAAAACTAGCGCGGTGATGATGTGTGACTCTCTATCTGAAACCTAGGAGCCACACATCTTGATACCCATGGACGGCGAGGTTTGATTGCTTACATGCTCGATGAGGAGCAAATTGATTTTGCCTTTGATCGCGAATGGTGAAGAGGTTGTTGAGTTATACCTCCGAGGGGCGTATAAAGTGTGCTCTCACTTATCTGGTTTGATTATGGGTTTCTTTGAAGAAGGCGAAGGTTGTTTTCTGCGGTAGGACACCTTACCATTGATGGCGTTGTTGATGATCACTCATGATCGCTTTTGTAGGGTCCTTGATAATCGCTGCCAGCATGCCGATTCGGCGACACTTCCTCAGCTAGTCCATCGGAAGAATGGAGCAGACAGATGCATCTCGCTCATCGAGAGCATTTATGTTTATGCATGAGCATGGAGCACCTTGCTCTACAGATTAGAGCGGAGGAATTTCACTTTCATGCGGGTGTGACTCGAAACATATCTTTGGTTGGCGGGGTCGGGCCAAATCTTGAGAGGAGGTGGGAGATGAGGATGATGGTGAAGAGTTACGGTTGGTTTCGGTTCGACTCGGAATCGATTGGAGATTCGATTCTCGAGACCAGATTGATTTTCTCTATTTCCTGCTTTTATTTTACTGACATTCTAGTCTAGATTTTACTTTTGCATTTTAGTTTTAAACTTTGGATTTTGTTGGTTGCCATCCAATTTTGGGGATTGGCTTGTAATTCAATTAATTTTTGTAGGCATGAAGCCTAAATACTTCTTTTAAGTTTTAAACACCATTTTGGGTGTCTTTTATTTTAAGTTTAGTTTCTTTTATTTTGTTCTATTTTATTTTATTTTTAGATTATAGTATTTAGTTTGAATTTACTTCTTGTGGTTTGTCCGGATTGTTCAAATGATTCTTCAAAGCTAGTAAGCGTGTTTCACCAAAGTGATGGTGATGATAAAATTCTTGATTCATTCCACAAAGAAGGTACACATTTATCGTTTTATAGAAACATAATGTCTATGAAATTTATTCTTTATGCAAGATATTTCGGCATGTACAAAAATTTTGTGTTCACATTCGAATCATTAGGACATAAACCATATATGTGAAAGCTTCCACTTTTACCAAATATTGAGTGTCTAATAGTTGTGTTAACTCGTGTGATTCATGCTTAATCTTTACTTGTTTGTGATAACTTGGAAACTCAACATGATCAATTTTGTGCATTATGAGGAAAACCACCAATTCTAAAAGGGCTCAATTACCCGTGAGAGAGTGAATCCTTGTGAACCCTTTTGAGCTTAAATAGTATTTGTAGGATGAATGTATCAAATCGACTAATTGTTAAGTAGGCCACTTAATAGTTGTTGATAATCTTTGAAAAATTCAATGATAATTCATTCTATAAATTTTCTTGTTGTGAATACCAACCCTTTGTTAATCAACCCTTGAAGAGCATGATTTTGAATAAAAAGTATTGATATAAATGAAGTTGGGAGGTGGATCAAGAAGAACCTAGAATTGATGGCACAATGATCCTAAGAAGAAAAAAGAATAGAGAAAAGAAAAATACAAAAGAAGAAAGAAATTTGTTTATGAAAAGATACAAAAAGAAAAGAAAAGAAAGAGAGGATCATTGTGAAGAAAAGAGGTTGAATAATAAGATGGGAATTAGTTGTGAAATGCTCTTCATATCCTTTTACCGATTCGTTTCAATGGCTTTGTACTTAAATATCCCTTGTTTCTAACCTAAGCCAAGTTACAACCTTGAAAGTCCTTAGTGATCTTTGTTTCCATTTTATCATTTAACTTGTTTCGATGAACACATGAATTATTCTGGATGTGCATAATTATTAATGAGAGTGTTTAGTCCTTTGTGAATATGCATTTTGTTCTTCATGAACTTTGAAGAAATGATTAGGTGATTCAAGTGTGAACATATCTTTTATTTTGTTATATGTTTTGATATGTTGTGTTTAGAACTTAATTCATGGTCATGTTGTGTTGAGAAGAAGCGATTGATGTGTGCTTTGCACGGTATGTCGAGTTTGAACCATTACTCTTGTGTGAGTTTGCATGCTTGCATTTTGTTCCTTCTAGCTTTGTAAGATTATTGACTTTTGTTTGAGGACAAACAAAGTAAGTTAAGGGAGAGTTAAGGACCAATTTGTAGTTATTTTGTACATTATTTTGTGGTCCTTAACAATGTCTTTTATATTTAATTTGTATATTTATTCTAGTATATTGCTTTAATTAGGTTTTATCTAGTTTTGTTTAATATATGTATTATGTGACTTTAGTTACTCTTAATTGTAGGAATTTATTAACTAATTCTCCCAGCTTGGATTCAAGGGTACTTGAAGAGCTTTAGGGATGATTCTTTTGAAGATAATTTTGGAAGAGGAAGCATGCCAGTCGGCGCTGTTGCCGATGCCGCGCTCAGCTGACAACAGCTCGGTGGTCTGGTCAGAAAAAGGACACCCATGCTTTCACCTTTAGACCACCAACCCATCACTTCACCAGACCTTTTTGGCTTGTAAAGGAAGCAAGAAAACATAGACCATCATTATCTTTCATCTTTGTAAATCTAGGGCAAGTTTAGGAAGAAAAACCATAGCTTTTCTCTTGATTTTTCTCATGTTCACCATCTCTACCAACAATCTTGAGAGCAAGGCAACCATGGAAATGAGTAGCTAAGCTCCTTTTGTGTCAAGATTAGAGGTAGTTGATCTTTATAGTATGTATTTCTTTTAATCCATTGGTGTATGAACATGGTTGATGATTAATATAGTTGAATATCTTTGTTCTTCATCTTTATGCTTTGAATTTTGCTTGGAAAAGAATATTTCAAAGTGACCTAGGATATTCATCCTCTCATAAACAAATGCTAGGAATAGATTTGTGTGTTAGAGTTTACAAAATATTGAACTTAATGATTATCATGCTAATAGTTGTAGTGAGGAATCATGCAAGGATTAACATGATAACATTCACAATCTTGGTGGAAATCTACAAGATTGAGAGGATATGTATTGTAGAAATCATCTATTATGTTCATCACTTGATTAAAATGAATATGTATGAAACTAGATCAATGAAACTAATCTTGACATGCCTTCTTACTTGAAAACAATCTCAAATTCTCTCTAATCCAAATCATAACTCTTTTGAAAGAATTAATTTAGTTGTTGTTTGGAAACTCATGGTTCTAGTAGAGTAGATAACAAACCCTTTGGTTACATCATCTTAAAACATACTTTTCTATTGAAAGACTATAACATGCACCAATCCCTGTGGAATCGATAATCAAAATACTTTGTTCACGGAAAAAACCTACAACAAAATGGCGCCGTTGCCGGGGATTGGCGTTTGATGTTGTTAGTATAGCAATAATTGTGTGTTTTAAGACTTTTTCCACTAATCTCTCTTTGTTCCTTTTGTGTGGCTAGACTTTTTCGAGAATTAGTTTATGCGGGGAAGTATTCCGGTCGACCGACTCCTTTTCGATCCAGAAATGAAAGGACGACTAGGAGACTTAATAGTAGTGCTAAAGAAGAAAGACAAGCTAGGCAAAAGGCAAGAAAGAGAGAAAGAGGAAGCATCTACTTCTTCACACCACCCGTGTTTGGAGAAGTTACCACTATGGAGTCAACCACCACCACCGCGGGGGCCGTGTGTCAATAGCCCTCGCCATAATGCTCAATTGCCCGACAAGCAAATGCAGGGTTGTGGAAATGAAAATGGGCTTGCTTCAACTTCTCTATGCAAGTCCATTTCATGGCACGCCATGAAGACTTACACTCACCTTACCAAGTTTTATGAGATCGCGGGGCGTGGGTGCTCGGAAGACCAAGAAGAACAATATTTCAAGGCTTTTCCCTCATTCTCTAGTGGGAAGGCAAAGATTGGTATCTTGATCAATTGCAAGAGACAATGACTAATTGGAGCGTTTTGGAGAAAAAGTTTCTTGAACGCTTTTTCCCTCGATCACGTTCATGGAGGCTAAGGCGGCTATCTCGGTATTTTCGCAAGGAGTAAGCGAGCCTTTGAATCGGGCATGGGAAAGATATAAGTCTATGCTAAGGAAGTGTCCGAGCCATGGTTTTGTGAGCTTACACAAATTCATATTTTGAAATGGTCTCCAACCTCAACACAAATTGTTGTTGGATGCCACGTAGGGAGGAGTTCTTTGATGGCAAAAACACCGTATGAAGCAATCCAAATAATTGAGAAGATGGGTAGGAATGATCATCAAACTCAACATGATCAGGAGGTGTACAAGTGAAAGCGGGAGTTTTAGAAATGGTTCGAGTCATGAAGCACTTGTGGCGCAAAATAAATTGTTTGCGAAAGAAGTTGAAGAATTGACAAAACAAATGGCTAAACTCCCTCAACAAATCATGGAGTTACAAGGAGCATCAAATAAGCAAGCTCACCAAATAGCTTGTTGTGAATTGTGCAAAGGAGATCATAAAACCGGCTTTGTCCTCCGGAGAATGAGGAAGCTAACTATGTGGCCAACCAAGGCCAAGGGTACCAACGAGCTCCTTACCCTTATCAAAATCAAAACCAAGGTTACCAACAAAGGGTAATCAAGGTTATCAAGGAGGGTGGAGGCAAGATAACAATAACCAAGGAAGGCAAAATCCATATCAAACACAAAATCAAAATCAAACACAACAACAAAATCAAAGTCAACAACAAAACCAACCTCAAAGTCAGTGAGATCTTCCAACATTCAAGACACTCTAGCTCAATTTATGCAAGCCTCAATGGCTAATCAAAAAAGCACGGAGGCATCTATCAAGAACTTGAAACTCAAGTTGGACAACTAGCTAAGCAACTTTCCGAACAAAGTGCTTCGACATCATTTTCCCCAACTACGCAAACAAATCCTAAGGAGCATTGCAAAGCCATAACAACAAGAAGTGGTAGAGTTTGTGATGAGACAAGGAAGGTAGTTGAAAGAAAAAAAAGTAGTGGAGAAGGATGAAGAAGAAATAGTGGAGGAAGAGGTAGTTGAAAAAGATGAAGAGGATGGAGTTGAAAAACATGATAATGTTGATGTGGAAGATGATTTAGTTGAAAATGAGGTGTTAGTTGAAAATGAAAAGGACAATGGTGTAGTTGAAAAGGAGAAAATAGATGAGAAAGAAAAAGAATGAAGAAGGAAAAGAGAAGGAAGTAACTTATCCATTGAGAAGTTTGCCATATCCTCACCTTCCTCTAAAAGGATGATGCAAAGCACTATGCTAGGTTTATGGATATTTTCAAGCAATTGCAAATAAATATTCCATTTAGAAACATTAAAATGCCAAAATATGCAAAATTCATGAAGGATATCTTGTGAAAAAGAAGAGGTATACGGATCAAGAAACCATAATGGTGGATGCTAGTTGTAGTGCAATAATTCAACGCACCATTCGAAGAAAGAGTGATCCGGTGTAACTGCCAGTTACTATTGGGGATGTGTATGTCGGAAAAGGATTAATTGATTTGGGGTCAAGCATCAACTTGATTCCATTATCCATTAATGAAGAGATTGGGGAGATTGAATTAAAGTCCACGAAAATGACATTGCAATTAGCGGACAAGTCTATTACTGTATGCGGTAACTTTAGATTTGTTGGTAAAAGTGGACAAATTCTTTTTCCGTGGACTTTGTAGTCATAGACATGGAGGAAGATGTGGAGGAAGATGTTGATGCACCTTTAATTCTTGGAAGACCGTTCATGAAGGCGGCAAGGATGATTGATATAGATGATGGCCTAATGAAGGTGAGAGTACAAGATGAAGAGATTTGCTTTAATCTTTTGAAGCAATGAAGCATCCATGGATAAGAAAGATTGTTTTAAGATTGACGTTATCGAGGAAGCAACTCAAGAAGTGAATGATGGTGATGATAGTCGAGATATTGAGGTGTTTGGAAGGTGGGGATTTCAAGGAAATTCACCCTTGGGAGGAAGAAGGAGGAAAGTTTGAAGAAAGATCTTAAAGATGACGACCAAAAACTTGAGTTGAAAGAGCTACTCATTTAAAGTATGTGTTTCTTGAGGAGGGAGGTAAAAAGCCCGTAATCATTAGCAATACATTGTCGGAGAATGAGGAGGAGAGCTTAATTGAAGTTTTGAAATCAATTTAGGTTTAATTAAGTTTAACCTAGCAGCACGAGCATGCTTTCTAATAACAGGAAAAACAATATTTAGCATTCAACAAACTTCACGAAAAATCTCGGGAACAAGCAGTTCGCGAGCAGAATGTCACCGAATGTCATAACATACATTATGACATCGATCTGTTTCTACAAATTTCCACCGACTTTAGCTTCGGTTAGAAACGTCTTTTAACATCTTTAGCGGTAGGATTTATCTTCAATCTCGAATGTCATGACATCTATCATGACATTGCTAAAGCCTAGTTTTACCAAACATAATGCCAACTTAAAACACTAACAAACTCCCCTTTGGCACATTTGTCTAAAACTACCTAACACATCAGAGAACCTATGAAGCGGAAGACAATAAACTAGTTCTAAGCTTTCTAAGCTTTCCAAAGCTTTAAGTAACTAGAACTTAGAAGATAAATTCTACCCATACAAAATCCCAATTCCACAATTGCCCCATATACAAAATTTTAAAGCAGGCCATAAAATTTGAGGCCATACAATTCCCAAGATACACTTCCCCAAGTCCCATACTACATTAACACGGTGGTTCTTCTCCCTTTTAGCCATAAAGGGCCAAAGGAAACAATACAAGTTCCCAACTTTTAATCAACGAGTACCAAAAACAAGTATACCGACAAATAATCAAGTACCGGCATTGGTATACGGGGATACACATCAATCGGTGTTTACAATCATCCAAAAGATGCCTGAATGAGAAAATACAAAAATCAAAACGAGCGAAAAAATAATTGACGGAAAATTGACAAATCAAAATGGAAGCAACACAACAACAATTAGTTGCTCTTCTACTGTGAAGAGATATCTTCATTGTCAATGATATCAACATCATCGTATCGAGGAAGCTTGTTAGGGCTTTGCGGTTCGAGGAGCTTTCCTTTTCTTGGCCATTGGTGTCCTTTTGCATTTGACGACCAGGAAAATTTAGCTCTATACTTCTTTGAGGAAGTTCCAGTTACGTTATTTGCTCATCTTGAGAACCGAAATACCTCCTTTGCTTTGACGAAATCGTGAGAAGAATCGGGGTCCACATGGTTGCACGGGCGTGATCATCGGATGTCATGACATTCTTTGTGACATCTAGATCATCTGCTAAACTAGGGCTAGCGGTCTTTGATTAAAGGGAGCGAAATTCCGGAGCAGTGATGTTCGTCTAGGATTACGGTGACTATCCTAGCAATGGCTTCTTCTACATACTTGGTACCTTCCCATTTCTTATCTCGGGAGGAGCAGGAAGAGGAGTGCTTACCGGTGAGCGGTGAACCTTGATCATTCGTGCATGCGATTCGAAGTCGATTGCCATTGAAGCGAGGGAGACCTTCACGGGTTCAATATTCATGGCTTGACAAATGCCTAATCGGCCATGGTGGGAGATGAGCAGTCAGTCTTGGGAAGAAGAGGATGAAGAAGACATATTTATTTGGGATATATTGAGAATTGTGGAGAATTTGAAAGTATCTTGTGGGTGGAGAGGAAATGATACTTTCAATAAGAGGATTATATATGGAGGTGTCTCTTGATATTCTTGAAACCTTTAAAACTAAGAGGAAATAAAGAAATGACCCATTCATATTTATTTGAAATACGGTTTCTTCTCCTCTTTGTAAGCAATTTTAATTGCTACAATTCCTCATATTGACAAATGCCCGTTTGCTCCTTAAATTTTCAAATTGACTAGCATCAAGAGCTTTAGTAAAAATGTCGACCGATTCACGATTCGGTGACTACATGGTCCAGTTTAATCACTTTCTCCTCCACAAGATCTCGATGAAGTGATGTCTTATGTCAATGTGCTTAGTCTACTTGTGTTGTATAGGATTCTTTGAAATATTAATAGCGAGATTGTCACAGTACAATGTCATGACATCACTGTGACATTGTACTCGAGAACGACATCTGCTTCATCCGGACCATTTGAGAACAGCGCTACCGGGCTATGTATTAAACGGTGATGGACAAGGACACAGGTTTTGCTTCTTCTGAACCAAGAAATAAGATTGTTTCCCAAGAAGAAGCATCCTCCAGAGGTACTTTTTCTATCATCAGCACTACCAGCCCAGTCAGCATCACAATAACCAGACAAAATGGGTTCACATCCATGGGAATACGAGGATACCATAGCTACGAGTTCCACTCACATACAAATTCTTTTCACTTGGTTAATGTGACTCACTTTAGGTTCGACTTGGTATCTTGCACATACCCCGACAAATGCAATGTCGAGGTGCAATGGTAGATACAACTTCCTATCATCTTCTATACAAACTTTGGTCTACCTTTTCACCATTTGTGTCCTTGGACAACTTCACATGTGTGGGGCGAGGAGTCCTTTTATGGGCATTCTCCATTCAAACTTTTGACAATATTCCTTGCATCTCTTGAAAGAATGTTGAGTCTTCAATCTGAGTGACTTGCGGTCAAAGATCGACTCTCCCATAAGACTCATTTCAAACTCGACGCATTTGATTGACAAAATGTTTCACCATTGAGTCTAACATTCCACCAAAGACTATGTCATCCACATAAATTTGAGCAACCATTATCTTTCCTCCTTCATTCTTGACAAAGAGAGTTTTATCCAAGCCTCCTTTTACGTAGCCTTTATGCAGTAAGAAACTTGGTCAGCCTTTCATACCAGGCCCAAGGAGCTTGCTTTAGTCCATATAGGGCATTCCTTAATTTGTAGACATGATCGAGGATAACTTGGATCCGAGAAATCCTTTAAATTGTTCTACATATACTTCCTCATTCAAGTAGCCATTTAGGAAGGCACTTTTCACATCCATCGAAATAATTTAAATTTCGAATGCAAGCAACCCCAGTAGAAGCTGATAGATTCCGGTCTAGCCACAGTGCAAAGGTCTCATCAAAGTCAATCCCTCGACTGAGTGTAACCACGAGCAACAAGTCTTGCTTTATTCACGGTGCGGTCCGCCATCAGACTTGTTCTTGTAGATCCACTTTGTACCAATGATATTTGTTCTTCTGGTCTAGGAACTAATTCCCATACTTCATTTTGCTTGGTGGTTCAATTCATCTTGCATTGCTCCATCAAAATTCATCACATAGAGCTTCTTTAACATTTTTGGCTCTATCTTTAACACGAAAGCAAGAATTTGAAAGAGTTTCTCGGACCTTGTAACAACACCCTTGGTTGGATCTCCAATGATGAGATCCTGGATGATCTTTAAATTCGATGGAAGGATCTTTGTTTGCTTCCTCTGGTTCAGAATTTGGTGGAGTAGGAATTGGTACATCTTCCTTGTCAGGTGTTGGAGGTGATGTCTCAAACCATGTCTCAACATCATATGGGACATTGTGTTCCTGATGATGATCATCAACAATGACATTAATAGACTATCATAACTTGGGTTCTAGAGTTGAATACCACTATATATCTCTTGTTAGTGGAGTATCGAGAAAAATGCCTTCATCACTTTTAGAGTCCATTTTTCTTCTTTGATCACGATGCGTCGAATGTAGCATTTGCTACGAACACATGGAAGTATTTCACAGTTGGTTTTCTTCCCTTCCATAATTCATATAGAGTGGAAGAAGTTCCCTTTCTTAAGGTAACCCTGTTGTGAACATAGCAAGCTGTATTCATAGCTTCAGCCCAAAAGTGAATAGGAAGTTTCTTAGCATGAATCATTGCTCTGGCAGATTCCTGTATAGTCCTATTCTTTCTTTCTACAACTCCATTTTGTTGAGGTGTTATAGGAGAAGAAAACTCATGATTGATCCCCTCTGAGGAGCAGAATTCATCAAACTTGCTGTTCTCAAATTCCTTTCCATGGTCACTTCTTATTCTGACAATACAGCTTTCCTTCTCTCTTTGAAGTCTTTATAACTCTTTAAAGACATCAATCACATCGAGATTTTCTTTGATGAAGTTTATCCATGTAAATCGGAGAAGTCATCAGCAACATCATAGGCATATCTTTTCCACCAGACTCTCGACTGCATAGGCCCCATCAAATCCATATGAAGCGACTCCGGCACTCTGAAGTGGTGGATGTCTAGACATTGGGTGTGACATTACGGTTTGCTTTCCACTTG
Source organism: Vicia sativa (assembly GCA_021764765.1). NCBI lineage: Eukaryota > Viridiplantae > Streptophyta > Magnoliopsida > Fabales > Fabaceae > Vicia > Vicia sativa. The sequence goes on from CM038792.1 coordinate 220,605,263, forward strand.
ACATTCACCACGCACTCTTCCTTCATCAATATGGGTTTTGGTATCCCTCGTGACCTCCATAGTGATGATCTTTTCATCCCTCGAGATCGAGATGTCCAAGTTTTTGATGCCATAGTTTTACCTCCTTTTCATCCTTATGCAGCAGAGCACACAGGAAGAGAGGTTGGTGTTCTCGATTCCAATGTAGCAGTTGTCCTTTGATCGATTCCTCTCATAACTACTTACTTGTTTATCATTGATTACAAGACATTCAGACTGGTGAAGTTAACTTTGAATCCCGTATCACATAGGCGACTTATGCTTATGAGGTTAGCAGATCAAGCCTTTACCACAACACTCCATTTAGATTTGGAACCCAGGCGGTCAAGTTTCAACCCCTTTGATTTCTCCTTTAGCTCCGTCTCCAAAAGTAACAAAGCGGTAGAATGGGGTTTGACATTATTCGATGGGTTTTTATTCAGGTCATATGCTTGGAACACCTTGTCAAAGTACCAATCTTCCTTGGCGAGACACTCTAAGAAGTGTGAGCAATCAATCTTGCGATCTTCTTCTTCCACTTTTAGTATGCACCTTGATGTTCTTAGAATTTGAACATAGGGAGTCGATTAGGATATCCATGAAGCCTATAGCGAAGGGTTTTATGTGTCCAAACCTTCCACAATGATGACATCTCCATCTTTGAAACTTCTTCTTCATGTTTCTCGATCGATGTTGACCCCAATGTTGTGACATACGCTTTGACATTGACTTATCGGTCATTCTTCTTCTTCATTATCAGCAATTTCTTTCTTGACCATATCTGAGCAGGGAACATTTCTTTTATCTTGTGACATACGCTTTGACCTTGGTTTCCATGCCTCTTCTTTTCTTGTCACTAACGGTTCCTTTTCGACCATATATCCTAGACCATGCTTATTTCCGACATTTTGTCCAGTGAAGAGTTTCTTAACTTATCAGTTCGATGGTCGACATTTTGTGATTTAGTCATCGATCAAGCTTGGAATTTAACACTACAATTTCCTTTTGAGATGACTTATAGTGACGCATTCTCTTCTTCTCGACTTCCGACTTCACATTATGCGCCTCGACTTCTCGATCGACTTTTACATTTTTCATTATCTTGACATACTTCACCACTTGATACAGTTTCTTGTAAGTATCGACAAGTTCTTCAAGGTCACTTCCTCATCACTAGAGTCATTATCTGATTACATCTTCCGGAGAAGGTGCGGTGACAAGTTTAGGCTTCTCCTCCAGTTCACGACTCCTTGTCGGACCAGTATTGTCGTCCCTTCCTTTGTTTCTTTAAAAGGTGGGACATTCATTCTAAATGACCATATCCTTCATTCATGACATTGGACTCTCTCCTTTGACTTCCTTTTTCTTGACTTGGATCTTCTGTTGGAATCATAAGATCTGGCGATGTCGAATGCAATGTCCTTGACATGTGACCTTGACTTTGGATCGATTCTCTGATCGGTTTGTTGGCTGTCTTCCAAGCATGGCTATAGCTTGATATCTTCTCCCGTCTTCCTCTTTGCATCCCTCTTGAATTGGATACAAGTGCTATGCTCTTGTTCTTCTTGTCAACGATTTCATTGATTCCCATCAAAAGTCATAAGAGATCCGTCGGTTCTTCAACCTTCAGTCTTGATGTCACGAGCCTCCTCCATTGCGGTGACTTTCATTGCAAATCTCTTGGCAAGGATAGAATCTTTCTTACCACGACTTCTTGACATCTTTTCACCAGTGCTCAAGGGCATTGGCAATTTCAAAATATTCATGAAATTCATGAATATTTTCATCTTCCTCATCTTGAATTCTCAAATTTGGTAGTGAGCATCTGAAGTCTTGACATCTTCTTGGATGTTCCCTCATGAGTAGTTAAGAGTGTCCCAAACATCCTTGGCCAACTCATTGATGGACTAATCGAAGATGTTCTGTCAATACCATTGAGCGAGCATTCAATGCTTTAGAGTTCCCGAGCTAGCTCTTCTTCCTCTTTGCTCCATTCCCCTCGGGTTTCAAGGCAGTAGTGCCATCTTTCTCAAGCTTGGTGGGATGTTTCCATCCTTTATCGTGACTCTCAAGCTTTAATGTCCACGATCTTAAGAAAGCAACCATACGAGGCTTCCGATAATCATAATTAGACCGTCACGAATAGGTCTTCCTCCAATCCTCCTTCTTTATCCATTCGCGGAAACTATTATCCACTAGATCTACCCGAGAAATAACAAGGTGGTGCTTGCACAATTGAAATTCACAGCAGGATACTTGATGTCACGAGAGAATGTTATGACACGATGTCGACATACTTTAGCAATTCACACGATGCATCTGACGATAAATAACACAATAAGTTGTTCACCGTTCGGTTCAACAAACCTACATCTGCAGGCTACCAAGCCGAGGGAAAGTTCACTATTAGCGATATCAATTCGAAGACCCTACGGCCAACACGCAGTTGTGACCTTCTCACTTAATCACTACCCGATGACCCTTTTACCTAAGTCTGCTTAGATATGAGTTCTCTACGCTCCCCTCAATCACGGTGATATCAACCTATTGACTAATTGAATTGTGAAGACACACTTTAATAAAATATCTTGATCTTGCTTCAAAGCAGATCAAGAAAACACTCGTGCTTTAAAGCTTTGGTGATAAACTACTTCAGCAAATCCTAGTCGATGCACTTTTCAATTGATAGTTGCTTGGCTCATGAGAAACTAGAATTACACAATTACAAGCTGTTACAAATCCTAGGTACACAAACACAAGCTGCTCTCTCTTCAATACATTCAAAGGCGCGATACGGTTGTGAGTTCTTTCCTTTTATAAGCAGTCTGAAACTTGGGTTTGGGCTTCCATAAAGATAGCTAGGGTTCTTAATTTAATCCTAAAAACATGGTCTTTTCAACAACGAATTTAGGTTTAATTAAGTTTAACCTAGCAACCACGACATGCTTTCTAATATGAGAAAAACAATATTTAACAAACTTCTGAAAAATCTCGGGAACAAGCAGTTACGAGCAGAATGTCTGCGAATGTCATAACATACATTATGACATCGATCTGTTCTAAATTTCAGCCACACTTTAGCTTCGGTTACGGCGTCTTTTAACATCCTTGGTGGGATTTATCTTCAATCTCTGAATGTCATGACATCATGACATTGCTAAAACCTAGTTTTACCAAACATAATGCCAACAAAAACACTATGAGGAATGAACAAAGCGGTTATCGAAGAATCTTGCACCCGACTTTGAAAAGATGAGATGGTGGCCATTATTGAAAGTACAAGTTGGATGACTCCAATCTTCAGTACATGTGGGACCTTTTCGAGACAACAGGAAGAAGCCAAGCAAGTCAAAAAGCCTACACTAGGTATGTTGTTGTAAATAACAAACTTTTAAAATGGAGAAATCTTCCTATGTTGCGATGTGTATCGAGCGATATAAAACTAGTTATGAAAGAAGTACATGAAGGTGTGTCGAAAATCACTTGGGTGGTCGGTCTTTGGCGAGTAAGATACTTGGTGGTTCTTATTGGTACCATGATAAAGGGTGTATCCATTTTGTTAACTCATTCAAAATGTCAAATGTTCGCATTCGATTCACGCGTCAATTTGGCCCCATTTCATTGATTCTCACTCCTTAGCCTTTTCATCAATGAGGGCGATATCACAGGTCCATTTCCTATAGCACGGGCGGTTGAAGTTCTCATTGTGGTGTGGATTATTTTACTAAGTGGGTGGAGCCGGTAGCTCGGATAACAAGCGAGAAGTCTGCCGTTGCTATTGGAAATATATTATTTGTCGATTTGGGATACCAGCGTCATCGTCTCCGAACAATGGAACACGGTTTGCAAGCACCTCGTGGTAGAGTTTTGTGTAAGAGCTCGACATCTTCACAAGTTTATTTGAGCATCCTCGGCGAATAGGAAGTCGACTAATAAGATAATATTGAGCGCTTTGAAAAAAGTTAGAGCGGCGAAAGGCTTGTGGGAGGAACATTTGCATGAAGTCTTATGGGCATATCATCGCCATTCAATCAAAGACTATGGAAACTCCTTATCGAATGGTATTTGGGGCTGATGCAATGATTCATGTTGAAGTCAGTTTCCCTCGGCGTGAAAATTGAGCAAGGTATGAGCGAACAAGCTCTAAATATTAAGGCCGACTTGTTAGAATAAATAAGGAACAACGGCGCGACGTATGGGAGATTGCAACTAAGCAAATAATAGCTTGTTGATACAACTTGAAAGTAAAACAACAAGGTTTAGGAAGGAGATTTGGTCCAAGACAATTACTAATCCCACAAAATGGGAAATTATCCCTTAATAGGAGGGACCATTTTGGGTTGTTAAGAGGAGAAAGGAGCACCTGGTGGAGACTTTTGAGGGAATCGAGGTACCTAGGATTTGGAATGTAACTAGTCTTAGATTTTATTTAGGTTGAAATTTAGAAGCGAATGTAATAAATTAGTGTACTTTTTCCTAGTCAAGGGTCGGGGTTTTTAATGAGGCACGTTAAAAGCAAAGATAGCTTGTATAAGGAAACTAGGATGTAAAATAGGCTCCCTGCCGAGTTCCACCTCGGTGGTTCTCCCGACATTATGCAGGCGTTCACCAAGGGTTCCTACCAAGTATCATTTCAATGATGCTCCCAGGCTCTTCGGTGTCTCGCGAAGGTTCATCCTCGTGGGAGCTACATGCCAAATCAAGGTTTCAACCTGCATGAGCTCTGTCCTACTCGGTTCGACACGAGGGGCTCACATGCTAAATAAAGGTTTCAATCTGCGAGGGCTCTATTCCTACTTGATTGACTGCCGGGGCTCATGCCAAATCAAGGTTTCAACCTGACTTTGTTCCTATTCGGTTCAACTTGTTGGGGCTCTATACCAAATCAGGTTTGAACCTCAAAGGCTCTATTTCTAGTTGACACCTGAGGATGTACCGTCCAAATCAGTTCATCCTCTTCATGGGCTCTATTCCAAAACTTTGCATTTGCCAAAGGGTTACTGTAGAGTATCATTTCAATGATGCTCCCCGGCATAACCAGTGTTTTCATGAGTTCATCCACGTCGGGGGCTGTTCCCAAAACTTTGCATTCACCGAGGGTTCTCTTCCGAGTATCATTTCAATGATGCTCCCCCGATATAACTCGGTGTCTCGCCAAGGTTCAACCTCGACAGAGGCTCTGTTCCAAAATAAATAAAGCTTCCTGCCGAGTTCTGTCTCGGTTGGTTTTCAAAGCGAATTTTACATTTCACTATAATCAGGCTCAGTATGATGGACTTTTAATTGCTATACCTCCTAGATTTGGCTCAACGCCATACTTAAAAGAATGTTTTGCTTGTTCATATAGCGCCATTCAAGAATCTTTGAATCATTCCTAAGGAATAAAAGTTTCTTGTATATGCCGGTTTCATAGTCGTCATGGGCTCTGCACATTGTTGCATCTCCGATTTGGCTTCATATGTGCTTTGATCAAACATATCTTAATATCTTTCCAAAACATCAAATCCTTCCACTCCGATCGACCCATTAGTCAACTTGGGGGCTAAGTGGCCGGATTATATGAGATGCTCAAAACAAGCTAAATGCCTCTTATGTAATGTCGTTATGGATTTTAGAGCTGACCACTTTCGGGGGGGCTACACTGCATAATAATCTTGTTTTTGCAGTTCATATAGAGCGGTGACAATTTAAAACAAGTGCAAAATAATAAGCAATACGATAAAAGCGCCGGAGGAAATTGTCGAATACAAAATGCACCCACCAAAATGGTGACTAACTTGAAGCATATTAGAAAGTAAAGACGAAAAGTTAAGGGGTCTTGAGATGAGTGGTATCACAGTAATTATTTCTTCATCCAATATCACCTCATCATTATCGTCGGCCTCCATTAGCTTTCCGTCTACTATAACTTTGAAAAAATCAACTAGAGTAAGGTCGAGCTCAAGTGCAGACGAAACTTGTTCTTTGGGTCCGAATGCTATGTCCACGACATCGAGGATATCTAGGCGTGATCTTTCAAATCCTCCTTCAACTTGGAGCATAAATTCTACGGGAGTGTAGACTAACTGCTAGCTCGACAACAGAAGTCTCCGTTGTAGAAAGTTCTTTTCCAAAGCCTTAACTTTCTCAGCATTTTCACGAGCCTTCTCAGCATTCTCGTTCACTTTGGCCTTCGAATGAGAGCTCTCTTCATTGAGGGACTTCTCATTATCAGATAGCTTATGAATCTCTTTTTACAACTCGGTTTGCCTTTTGTTCATGGCATCCCCATATTCAAATAAATTAGGGCTAGGCATCTCATCAAGTATGGTGAGATGTTGGGTAATCTTTGAGGCAGGGCTTTTCACTTTATTCGTCCTCCATAGCATTGAGATGGTCATAAATAAATTTCACGCCATCAAAGTCAAAGGACCAAAACTTGTTTTCGTTAGAGGGCATGTTGAGCAGTCCTGACTTCTCATCAAGGTGGAAACATCGATCGACTTGATTAACTTCATTTGTCATCACGGTTTTGTGTTTTGGAAGGAACTTCGCCGGCACCACTTCCACATCCAAGGGACGTTTTGCTAGTGGCGAGATCACCACCAATTCAAGCACTTCCTTTCGGACCAACATTCATCTTCCTCTTAGGAAGCGAATCTCTAGACCGACCAAGTTGGATTTGGCTTGGAAGAGCCACCGGAACCATCCGGGCGGGCAGGTGCGACCAACAATTTCTTACGCTCTTTTACAAATAAGTCAATCATTTTGTCTGCGTAAAAGAAATAAGAGGAAAAAGTCAATCAAGAGAAAAATATTGTGTACAGGTAAGGAATAGGAAGACCTTACCCAAAAAAGATAGGATCTCATTATAGGGAAGGGTTAGCGGGTCTTAACCACGATCGTAGAAATGAATCTAACAATTCAAGAGATTGAGACTCGAAGTATAGCAAGCATCATAATCAAAGCGAGATAGGAGTGGATTGCTCTTCTGTATAGAGAAATTTAGGGTGCCCTTGCACCATAAATGACTTGTGGACACCGAGGACCACACCTTTCGGAGGAAGCGTTCTTTATAGCCTTTATAATTAGAGGTAAAGGCACGAAGGAAACTTCTTTTGGAATGCCACTTAGGGCTACCTAACTTTTGGTCCGCATTCTTCACTTTAAAGTAGGAAAAGAATAGACCTATGGTCGGGGTTATACTCAAAATCCTACATATTATCTCAAATGTCCTTATAAAGCCTCTATGTTTGGGAGGAGTTGGGAAGGGGCCCGTTCATTGTCAGGAGAACATCCGATTAATCGATGAATGGAAGATGAATGTTAATGTCCTCCAATACTCCAGCATAAAAATAAAACGATTCATATTTAATCTATTTTTTATTATTTGATTATTTAAAAATAATATTTGTTTATTCGTTAAAAAAAAAGTTTACAATTCTAAAATATAAAAGAACATTGTTTATAATAGTAGTTATAAAAAATGTGAATGTTTGACATACCTTAATGAAGAACTTATTACATAACTACAAAAATATTGTTAAAAATAATTAATTGACACAAATAAGAAGGACACAATAAATTAAAATTGAATATACCTCTTCTTGAATACATCTTAATGATTTTTCGAAAGAAGAAAATGAAAGTTAAAGCAAATATGGATAAGAGAAAAATTATGAAAAGATTGAGAAAAATAGAGCATAGAGATAATATGATTTGAAGCGATATGCATTAGAGAACATATATCTTGAATGGAGGGGAAGAAATATTTGAATTCAAAAATTAGAAAGTGAGAAGAAGGTTACATTGAGTGACAAAAGAAAAAAAAATGTGGGATGATGTGGCAGGTTTATATTCAATCAATTTATATTAAATCGAGAGATACTTTTGTTAAAGTATAAATATTTAGTTAGGAACAAACATTGAGTTAGGTAGCTTAGCACATTATTTGATCAGCAAGAAGTTAGTATGCAATTAATTGGCTCTATAGTTAAGAGTTGTGCAAAAATGACTCAAATTATCCAAATTATACTTAGGTGGCAAAAAGGGCAAAGGGTAGATGTGTCCTTAGTAGTCAGGGTTTATGTTCTTATATGGTAGATGATGTGGTTTTACCTTAAGAACAACAATTTTCCAACAGAATCCAACACATTAAAGATTTCGTGACACTTAGTGACGTCAAAGGTATACGTTTTAGTAACAATTTTTTTGGTTTTTGGTTCAACGAGATTCTTCCTATTTAAGGGTTTTAGCAACTTGCATGCGTAAGGGGTCCTGAATTTAATTCTTCCACATTGACCTTATTTTCCTCTACACATTTATAGTTTGAGTCTGACGAAATTCCTAGTCAACCTCGACGTAAGTCACTTTCTTTTTACTGAACTTAGTGGTTTTGACATTTTCATCCTTCAATCGTTCTAATTGTCAAACTCTATCGCCCAACTAGGCTATTTCCCTTAGGTATTGGGTGTCTAATTTATTTCTAATGGAGTAATCAAGATCCCCTGCTGCCATTTCGACTAACTCATGTTCTGTAACTTGCGTAAAACATCTCGATTTCAAGGTTATAAACCTATTGAGATAACCATCCATACTTTCAACCACCTTTTGCCTTACATTGGCGAGTTCTTTGAGACTAATATTTGATTGTCCCATATAAAACTGTTTGTGGAATACTTTCTCCAATTTGTTGTAGTTAAAGATGGAACTTGGAGGAATACTGGTAAACCACATGAAGGAATTCTTCACTAATGAGCTAGGAAAATATTTTATTTTCAAATTCTCATTGTTGGCTAAATCAACAAATTTGGTTTGATACCTGACTATGTGTTCGACGGTGGATTCACTAGTGTCTATGAACTTGGTAAATTCGAGACTTTCAATCCACGGGCCACTTTCTAATCCACATGCAATTCAGTTTTCCTCACATATCTTGATAATGGCGACACAACATTTAGCATGGGCTAGCAAACATTAAGGCCATTCTGGGCCAGAATTTGTTCGACCAAATTGGTGATATTATTTTGCTCCCCAAGATTCTTTCAACTCATAAATTTCTTACCACTCCTCAAAAACATAAGCCCTCAAAACTAATAAGTTTTATGTATAGAAAAAAATCGTTCAAAAATATACGTAAGACACGTTTTTATGCAAAAAGTTTAAAAATATTCACACAAAAGGGTCCCACAGGTTGTTCCAATTGTTCTGATGTTTTTGGTAACTATATACGAGTTTAGAAAAAAAGTGAGATTGACTCAAAAAATATTCAAAGCAGTTTGGGTAAATGACTTGTGTGAACACACGTGCATGTGAATTGAATGGAGTGGTCATCTTGAGGATAACAACGTAGAAAAAAAACTTTAAATGAAGGTAAGTTTCGATAAATAACAAGATAAAATCCAGTAAATGACATTAAACAAAACTAAAAGTGATAGTAAAAAAAGTGAACGTTGCATTTAACGACACATGAAAATAATGAAAAGATTGGACGTAGACACATACATGTTTCTCACACAAGGTTTTTCTCTTTGACCCAGGTACTCTAGTGGTATGGAGAGTATGTATGCAATTTTGCGACCTTTGTTACAATGTATGAGTCTTCTATTTATTCTATTTATAAAATAACCGTTGACGATAGTTCCACCCACTATGAAACTATTGTATTTTACTTAATGTTTGATCTTCAGGTTCCCACTAGTGTGTCTACGTATCAACCATGATCCTTTCTATTTATAATCCATGTTGAGTTATAACCAATTCTAACTTCCCCTCGATTTTCTAATGATAAGCGTCAAATGTGTAATCGATATCCCCTTGAAAGCGTAGTTTGTAGAATTGCTAAGTCTTGAAACTCTTCCACGGTACATCGACTATCGTCTTTGTCAACACACGTAATACATTGATTGTCCTTCTCAGATTTTAGACATGTTTCGGTGATCCTAATCTTGTGAGTCTATTATTGTGATTCCTCCAACCATGTCTTCGTCGACACCATGATTGGCGGTCGATGTTTCATCATTAATTCCCTTAAGACACTTCATTAATTCTTTCTAACAGTAAATGTCTTTTCAGTTTGATATTCTTTGTTGACTTTTTACTAGCTGAAAGTCTCGGTGTAACAATCTTAGGTGCAGTAAATCGACAACAAGTTAGTCATAAAGCTTGCAAATAATCTAATTCTATATGGAAGGAGTAAGCACGTCAAAAATACATTTCATTTTTTAAGTGAGTAGGTAAATCAAGATTAACATGAAGTGAGACATTGCTCAAGTGAAACACAGTTGGCCGATATTTTCACGAAAGGATTGAAGATCGACATATTTCTAAATTTAAGAAAGAAATTATGAATAATTCACATCGATTATGAGTATTGTATTGAATAACTTGAATTATAAAAGAGGTATGTGGAGATATAATCCAATCTTGCTTTCAATGTGCATAAATATTGCTTTCAATGATTAAAATCTATTCCAATTTTTTTATTCTAAAATTGTATGAAGTGTCACGTGACAATTAGATCTAAACAGTTAAACATACATAATCGATTAGATCAAAATAGTTAAACATATATAAACATTACTTTCAAATTTTAAAGAGTGCAATTCTTTATCCTACTAAAAAATACATACTGTAACTAGCATTATTACAATATTAAACTCTAACCAATAAACTGAAACCTCTTAACATTATTATTTATCTTGAATTTAAATAACACAATAAACAGTAATAATATGGGTTACATATTAAATATAAATAGCATCTCTCACTAAATGCATAAATACAATCAAACAAATTGAAGAGGAAATGGATTAATACACTTTAAATTAGAATTCTTTAAGCAAAATTTCCTTAATAGCTTTGTCGAAGTTCATGTAAGAACAGCCACCTGGACTAGTATTCTCCTCTGCCTTCTCCTTCAACACCATGACTTTTTTCTTCATCCTCTTCCCTTTATCTCCCAACATCAATTCATTAATCAACATCGCTACTTCTTCTCTCTTCACATTAGAATCAATTTCCATTCCAATCTCCCATTCATTATAAATAAATCTACAGTTTGTTGGCTGATCACCAAAAATGGCCAACACAACATTGGCACTCAAGCACATATACTTTCAGTGGTTGAGTTCCATCCGCAATGAGTCAAAATCCACCAATTGATGGATGGTTCAACACTTTCTCTTGTGGACACCAGCTCGCAATTAGACCTCTATCTAAAACTTCATTGAAAAACTCAGATGACAAAATCACTGAGCCACCAATAACAAGATCAGGCCTAATGATCCACAGAAATAGTTTCTTGCTATTGGCCAAACCCCAAGCAAACTCCAACAGTTGCTCTGGAGTCATAACTGTAATGCTTCCAAAATTCACATAAACAACAGACCCCATATCCTTGGATTCAAGCCAATCAAGACACTTGGTATCTTCTTCCCAAAGGTTGGAGTCTAGAGATGCTAAATGATTAGGCCCAATTTGATTTAATAATGAAGGTAATGGTCAATGGTATAGATAGAAGGAGCATAGAACTGAGAGCTTGCAGCATCACTCTCAAGCTCATTAAAAGTGTTAAAAGCAATAGCAGATGCTTTAGGAACTCTATCTGCAACATGGATTAAGAACTCTAGCATGATATCATTTGGATCTGTTGTTATGATACTGTCAGGAGATCCTTTAGTCGAAAGTTGTGTAATCCTGGAATACAGTCTACTTTGGTGTCTAAATATCCATTTGTCAAATAACTCTCATCTGCTTGACAAAATATTAAAAGTTAATAGGTTGATGCTATATAAGTGTAGATGATTAGTTAGCTACAAAGTTTAGGTTTCAAACTTATTAGCTTTTAAAATTGGAGAAAGATGATAAAAATACCTTTGAGTGGTATTAGACCTTTTCAATCAATGTACGAGTGTGCAAAGAGATAACAAGGTGGACACTTGTTGGGCAATAGAGAAGGATTGGGAGTGCATGTTGTTCAGCAGCCTGTATGGTAAATGACATGTAACAATCAGAAACTATGCATGTAACTGGTGGAACAAGACCAGCAATGGAAGAGTCGTGAAGTCTAGCAAGAAGTTCACCAAAGAAGTGGTGGAAGTTTTCCTGATTGATTGACAAAGAGAAGGTATGTCTTGAGTAACATCCCCATCATCACCTTCCATTGGAATCAAACCATCTGGTATGGTCTCAAAGTTAAAGTCAGTGAAACCATCAAGAGAATTAGGACCCTTGATTTAAGCAAGCGTTTGTGATTGTATTCAGTGTTGACAAAGGTTATGTGAAAGCCCTAAGATGAAAGAGTTTCGCTAGTTTCAACACCGGATTGATATGGCCTTGGATTGGAAGTGGAATTAAGATCGCATGAGGTTTTTCTCTGTAGAATAACTCATCTATTTTGTAAACAACTACAAAGAAAAAGAAAAGAATGAGAAAGTCAATGTGAAATCTTAATCTTGGATTAGGTAATGTGATGTCTCGAGATATATATAATTAAAGTGAAACCAATACCACTCCATTAATTTAACAATAATTCTGACAATATCACATGCAAATAAATATATTAAACCAAAAATAAAAAAATACCATTGGATACTATTTCTAATATAATTTAAAATTATGTAAGCCAAATCCTAGATGGAAAATTTTTTAATGGATGAGAATAAAATTGTTTGTATTATTATTTTCTAATTAAATAATTCGATTACCATGTATCCCATCCTATGGTTTCTTATTTTAGTTTTTTTTTTAAATGTTAGTGTACAAATAGTATAAATCAATTATACACTTATATTCAATTAAAATGTTTTGGAGAGTCAATTTTTTAAGGTATTACTATTTGAAGGTATGAGTTTATAGTGATATTTACTATTTTTTTTTCCATACGACAGAACATCTATATAATTTGGTTCAGTCTATGAATTCTTTTAAAATATTAATACTAACAAATCTAGTAAAATGCTTAATTAGTTTTCGGTGGATTTAATTTAAATTTAAATTTTAATTAATCCTATAATAATATAAACCACCTTAAATTAACATTTTGAACCAGAGAGTTTGGGTTCGACCGTTCGAAGATAACTTTGGATGCAATGTTAAATTTTTTGAAATGGAATTTTATTGTTTATTATATTGTCTTTTTGATTTAATTACTTGCATTGAATATCAATTTACTTATAAAAAACCTAACATATATAATATTGTTGTGAATCGATAAATAGTCCAAAAGGTTTTCAATTTCTTAACACTAAATCACAATAATTTTTCTAGGTGTCTTTATAAGTTTCTTTCATTGGATTTCATTTTTCATAACACTCATTTCCATACAAAATGAAGTTGAAAAGCACATGCATAGGTGTCAGGATATAGTTACAAATATAAAGCCGTCCGTATAAATTATTTAGTTATACCCAGCTTGTGACGGTAGGTATAGATCTTGATAGAGATTAATAACAATTTGTGTTGTTCCCACGTTGAATCTGATTACTATAGTTTTTCTCTTCGCCTAATTTCAGTTTCTTGTTTATGTTTTATTTCTCATGTGATGTTTTGTTTATTTTAAAGGTTGTTGTTATTGTTATTCTTTGGATTCGAGCATCAAAGAAAATGAATAGACAGCAATATATGTGTGTCTTTTCTTTTCTTTGTTTGTTTCTGTTTTGCTATTTTGACTTAACAATGGGATCTGCCACTGGTCACCTGGCCTTTAGTTTTATTTGAAAATTTTGTTTAAACCCAAAACTTTGGTTACATTTCATGTTTAGATGTATTTTCGCATTTCATTGTTTAACTGTACATTGTGAGTTGTATCACTAATATAATATTGTAGGTATATACATATTGTTTGGATCTACATTTTATTGTGATTTTGTGGTTCAAATTAAATTTAACTTTCAACGTACATGAACACTTATATTTTGATTGGCCTCTTGATTTTTATATAAATTTATTTTAATATTATTTAACGTAGCATTAAATTTGATGTTCGATTTCAATTTCTTTCCGTCCCTTAGCCTTCGCTTAATTGATTTTGTTAATTAAAGTTGATTAATTTTACTAATCAATTTTATTAATTTAATTAATTGATTTAATTAATTTTAATTAATTAATTAAATCATTTATTTTTAACGGGCTTGTAATTTAATTGTTTTATTAGATCTCTATTTGACAAAATGTAACACATTTCCATGATGTGTAGTAATTTCACAGGTTCCCATTACTTCGTTCTTATTGTTTTGCTATTTGTTAATTCAAGAATAAGTGTAAAATGAATCATTTTCAAAAGAACAAGTATAAAACTCGTCCAACGTCGAGCCTTTTGCCAAATAAAATTCAAATTGAATGCAACGCGAGTGTTCGATCAACGTGGTACTTCTTCTAATTCATTCAAATAGTTTCTTATTAAAACACTTGACCCAATATGTAATAATAGGGTAAAAATCGGTTATTATATTTAAAATAATGAAGTCACCACCTAATTTAAGATATAGATTAGAAGTCGGTTATGCAGGGAAGATATTAGTACCTCTTATATCTATTGTACTCGATGGGAACCATTTAATTTGTGTGCGTTTGGTGCGTTTAAAGAATTTGCTAACTTCTAAGTTATGAAAAAGGAAGAATACGGGTCTTTATTTATGGGTTTTGAACTACTAAAGACATCACATCTTGTCGTGCGTACTCCCCAATGGGAAATTGGATTTCGTAGTTCCTCTTAAAAATTTCTAAGTTGGTTGTGTTGATTTTAGAAGAAAAATGGTGCATTAGGCATTTCAAATGCTGAACTTGACTTGTTTAGCTCGTATGAGAGGTTAAGTCTTTGTTCGTGTTTGAAATGATTATTACCTCTCTTCAAGAAAATAGTTTGATGATACATCGACGAAGAAATGAGTTGATTGAGTTGAGTTGATTTTAAGTGGGTGAAAAGTATTGAAACATTAGGTTATCATCAAATCGTCTATCATCCAAAAACTTTAAGAAAACATGTGATGTGAAGATCGATGATGAAGATCGAGCATTGTTGTTGTTCGATTTTCCCATATCACATACTAGCTTCAAAAACTCTTTTGTATGGAAGAGTCACGACCTTTGAATAAGTTGATCGACCTTGTATTTGAAGGAGAATGAATGAGCGAAGAACATATCTTGACGGTTGGTGAAGGTTTGGTTGTTAAAAGAAAATTCTTGAAATGATAGTAAGCAGACAAGAAGAAGGTAAAAGTCGACAAAAGTTTTACGTGGCGAAGCATGATATTTGATGCTATCATTATAAGAAGGAGGGTCACTGAAGGTGTTCACGAAGATCTCATGGGAATAAGGATAATGGCAATGCAACTATTGAAGATGATTTCGACTCATCTTATGTACTTGTGGTTTCGAGCAATAATCCAGTCAAAGGATTGGATTATAGATTACGGGTGCACTTGGCACATGACTCCAAACAAAGACTTGTCGGGAATTATGTGATCAAGATGGTGGATTTGTATTCTTGAGAAAACAACAAAGCTTGTAAGATTGCAGGTGTTGAATTTGTGATTCATGCTCCATGATGATTGTAACACATAATTAAATAAATGATTTAACTTAAGATTATAAGTATGTTCATTTATTTAGTAATTAAGTAAATTGTAGGTGAAATTGTTAATATAATAATCGGTAAAAATAGTTAGAATAAAAATAATATTAGAAATTATTCTATTATTTGGAATTAATAAAATAACATAGAATATAAATTAATTAAGAATATAGAAGTATTTTAAAGTAAGATAATGTATAAGCTAAAATTAGTGGGTAGAATTACTAAACTAATAATGGTTGAAATTAGTTGAAAAATGAAAATTATATTAGAACTATTTTATTAAGTAGAATTATTAAATTAATATAAATATTAGTTAGTAGGTAAATTAGTATATTTTAGAGAAGATTTAATAAAAACCAAATAATAAAGTACTATATATTAAATAACCTAGAAAAACAAGGGTAGTTTGTTGCTTGCAAAATCAAAAAAATTCTGTAAGCATGTGATGAGAATCGGGAGGAGAAAGGAAGATTATGGAAATAAAGGTTGCTAGGAAACTTTTACATCCAGATAAGTTCCGATTTCGATCGAGTTTCGAGGTTCCGTCAATCCATAGGTAAGGGTGGGATCGGGGTTTATAATCGATCGTGGATAATTTTATATAGGATTTAGGACAAGCTTAATGATCTTGTAAATCCGTTTCGTCGATAAAATATTGTTCTTTGGAATATAGTGTTAAAATTAATTGTTACATGTTGTGGTATTAGGCGAGATCGATTTAATGTGTGATTTTTCTTGTGCGTGGGTGTGAATTTGGGTGGAGGAACATAGAGAGGAGGCACCGTCCCTTCAGTGAGGCAAGAAAGGGCGTCCGCCTCATTGAGAGAGATGGAGAGGAGACAACCGTCTCAACTAGGAGAGAAGAGGCGTCCGCGTCGGGGCCGGTGGGGTCTCAGCGTGGCTTTATGCCACGTGGGTTTGATGAGTGTTGGTTAGTGACTTGTAAATGGAATAGGCGGTGGGATAGAAACATAGCATAGAAGTTGTCTTCTAGTATTTCTTTATAATAATAATGGCAAAAGGGTTTGTATAGAATACACGGGAAAATTATAGGGAACATAGTGCGGGAAGAATAAAATTGTAACAAGTAGTATAAAAAAAATATTAATGAATGCTTCATATAATCACGGAAATATACTAGCATCGATGGAAAAATTACATCGGTGGTGTAATTAACAGTCTGGGGTATCTAGTAGTATAGGTTAATTAATAAAATGATTCATAATAATGAGGATTACTAATAACCTATCGAAATTGATAATAGGATAATTAGTACTAAATAGCAAAGTTAGAGAAAATTGAAAATAGTCTTTGAAAATAATCTTGTCGATCAATTAAGCGGAGAAATTAGGTTGTCGAAACAAAGCGAAACTTTACGGGATAGTTCAGTATACGGGTAGTTAATTAAAATAGTGTCGGTTTGTTGAATTTACGCATTAGTTGCTTGATTGTCTGTTAGAATCGTTGTTGTTTTATATACAATTGGATGATTTAAAATAGAATTAATAAAAAGGCGAAGGTGAAGTTGATGAATTAAATTATAATGGTATTGTTGTTAATATTATTAATTGTTGTTAAAGTTGTTAATTATGAGGTTGAATTTGATCGTGTTAATTATAAATTATATTGTGGTTGATATTACTAATTGTTGTTGAAGTTGTTAATTATTATTGAAGTTGAAGTTGATTATATTAATTATAAGTTGCATTGTTGTTGGCGTTGTTGATAGTTGTTGAGGTCGAAGTTGATCGTGTTGATTAAGTTGATCGATTAATGCATGATTAAGTTGTTGTTGATGCGGTGGTGATTGTATCATACATAGCATGTGCATTATTAAGTTGGCACGGATTGGCACCGTTGTAAGTTGAAGGCTTATGCCTTGTTGAATGCCTCGATAACTGGCATATTTTTACGTTGGGAGTTTTGCTCAAATGGATCCATGCATTTGCATTTATTGAGTCGCATTTATGTTGTCGTTGACTAATCGGTTGCTTATGTGGATATCGTATGTGTGGGAATAAAGTTGAAATTAATGTGTTTCTTTACGAGCATATAATTATCGTCGTTAAACATATTATTAGATATCTCACCTTTTCTTTTGTTGGCCGTTACCTTTATATTGGTAGCGTGCGGTGTAAAGTGGGCATTTAGTAGCTTATGGTGTCATCGCTACGTCGTGCACTTCGGGAGCAGAGCGCTTGTTTTATTTCGTTTATCGGTTGATTTCCATTGAACAAAATTGTGGTTTGATTAATGTTTATGATCTTAGTTGTTTTCAAAGATGCTATGGATTTAATTAATTATGTTGAGATTTCCGCTCTGATTATTTATTTAAGGATGAATGTCAAAGTTTAGTTTATGGTGAAATATCCGTATTATTTATATATTACGTATCCGTAAGGAGTAAAAGGTTTAATGTTATTTTCGAGTTGAATAAATGTAATGCCTCAAGTTTTAATTTTCCTTTTCGATTTTATAATAAATGTTGGGTAGAATGGGAATTACAATGATTCAATAAGGTTATTGATTGAAATCGGTATATACTTAATTTGAAGAGAAATTTGATTTCTCTTGGTGAATTTGACAAGAAAGGATATGTTTACTATGAGAAAAATGTCTACAGAGTGGAGGGTCGAAGGAAGTCTTGAGGGCGTGAAGAAACAAACTTGCGTACCATGAGGATAAGTTGTAAGTGGTTCGACAAATGTTGTATCCATGAAACCTTTTGAAGACATAAATATGGCACATGAGATTGAGACATGGTGAAATGAGTGCAGTCGAATTGGAAACAAAATTTTCTTGGTGGAATCAAAGTCGAGAAATGAAGTTTTGTGAACCATGTACTTGGAAAAACTTGTAGAATGAAATTCAACAAGGTAAGCAAAGAACACATGGATCCCAGATTACATCCATGTTAATCTTTGGGGGCTTGCAAGGTGTCCATCATATTCGGGAGCAAGGTATTTTCTATCCATAGTAGATGACTAATCGGAAAGTTATGGATATTCATCTAGAAGACTAAGGATGAAAATTAAACTAGCGGAGCAGTCGAGAGAGTTGAGAATAGACAATGACCTTGAATTTTGCAATGATGAATCGACATATTTTGTGATGCCTACGGTAAAGCAAGGAAACATGACTTCTTAGGCACTCAACAAAATAGTTTGGTGAAGGTTTAATTGAACCATCTTGAAAAGTTAGATGCATGTTGACTAGTGTTGGGTTAAAGAAGGTGTTTTGGGCTGAGGTTGTTTCGACAACAACATATCAGACAAACATATGTCCTTCGACCGCATTAGATATGAAGACACCTGAAGAAGTTTGGTCGGGACTGTAACACCCCATTTCTACCCAACATTACAATAAATCAGAGTGCCAATGATTTTAAACTAAAAACTTGAGGCATTACATTTATTCAACTCGAAAACAACATTAAAATAATTTACTTCTTGGCGGATACGTAACACATAAGAATAAGAACAATTACTCCATAATTAAACTTAAACAATTCAAGTTGGAATAATCAACCACAGCGGAGATCTCAACATAATTAATTCAAAGCAGCGTAACATCTTTGAAACAACGTAACATCATAAACACTATTCAAAACGATTTAGTTCAGCGAAATGGATGCATAAGCATAAATAAGACAAGTGTTCGTTTCCCCGAGTGCTACGTGTCGGAGGCGGCAGCCATAAGCTACTAATCCTCACACTCTTACATTACACCGCGTTACAATATAAAGGTAACGGCCAACAAAATATAAAGGGTGAGATATGAATAATATAGCGAAATACGATAATTCATATGCTTACGTAAAAACATACAATAATTTCTACTTAATCAACAAAATATGATATCCACAAAACCACATAAAATCAACAACAACTTAAAATGTGACTCGGATGCGACTCGACAAAATGCGAGATGCATGTGGATCCATTTGGAGTAAACTCCCACAAAACATGCGGGTTATCGAGGCATTCAACAAGGCATAAGCCTTGACTTACAACGTGGTGCCAATCCGAGGCCAACTTGGCATACGTACTATGTATCATACAACGAGATGAAATCCCAACAATAACAAAAACAACGACAACTTAAAATCATGCGATTCGGCATCAGCGTAATTAACAACATCAGCGTCAGCGTCGACAACCAAACACAACTTCAACACGATGCAGCGGTAATTTTATTCAACAACTTTATTTTGACTTTGCCATTTTAGTCTCGGTTCTTAGATCATCGAATTCATTACATAAACAACATCGTTACATTGTATCGACAATCAAGCAACTAATGCGAAATTGACGAAATGACCATTTTAATTAACTACCCGTACACCGAACTATCCAGTAAAGTTTAAATCGATTAGATAAACTAATTTTTCAGCGTAATTATTAGCGTTATAGTTTTACGCTTTGTTTCGGTTTTACGCAACATTACTAATTAGTCACGATTATTCTACTAATTAATTAAGCGGTGTTATTATTAATTACGCATTACTAGGATCATTCTCCTAATTAATCTACAATGCATTATCATTTATTCTTGCAAATAATATTAATTGGTATAGTTTTACCTCTTTGCTAAATGGTTTCTCTTGCTAAATCCATACTACCTTATTGCAATATTTTACTTATGCTAAGACTATCAATTGTTATATTTTTCTCCCCTAATCACATGCCAGCCAACAAGCCACGGACAAGCAAACAATCTGAATTAGCGGTTGCATGTTATTTTATGACAATGAGTTTGGTACTCAAGATGGATTGTTAGAGGTGTAAGTTTGTAATAGTCGAAGATATCAAGTTCGCTGATGGAAGTTAACGACAAGCAAAAATGTGTGATAAAATCCATGTTTTATCTTCCTATAATACCGGGGTTAAAAAGAATGTTTGCTTGATGCATAGTGCAAGTCAAATGATATGGCATCATATAAACCAAACAAGTTACGGCACTGTCGATATCCATCGATGGTGAGGCATGGAAGCACTTTGATCGGACACATCCAGTTTCTTCGGAACCTAGAAATGTCGGGGCTTGGATTATGCTCGATGGTTTTGCCCCATACGTGCAAGCGTCGGGAAGTGCGTATTCTTGTTGGCGATTATTGTAACCCACAACCTCCCTTATGAGATCGCAGCGACAAAACCATACATGTTTTGGGCGTGCGTTAGTCGAAACCATACGGTCAAAAGCGAATTGATTTGTACCCACAACCTTTAATTGATGATTTGAAGAGGTTGTGGATTGGAGAATGAACTTATGATATATCCATAAAGCAGAACTTTACATTCTGCGAGTTGCCTTGATGTGGACCGTTAATGACTTTCGACATATGGCATGTTATGCGGTTGGAATGCGCATGGAAAGATGGGTTGTCCGTATTGCATGGGATACACCAAAGCATTTACATTGGATAAAGGTGGGAAAAGCTCGTGGTTTGTTGTCTCCACGTATTCCTACCGATGAAATCATCCATATAGAAGAAACAAGACAAATTTTAAAAAGATATACGAGAGAAAGATTTTCCTCGCCTCGATTGCCACGGGGTTATATGAAACCAAGTTTGTGAACTACCAAAATTTACATATCTTGGCAAGCATGCGAATTGAAGGATACAACGTCACCTGATTAGAAAAAAAGTATATTTTGGGATCTTAGTATTGGAAGATAATTTGTTCGCCATAATCTTGATGTTATGCATATTGAGAAAATTTTTTGATAATGTATTTAACACGGTGATGGATGTGACGGGAAAAATCAAAGATAATGAGAAGGCGGACAAGACATAGAATTTGGTGTGTCGAGAAGAGTTGGAGTTGAAGCCTCGACCAAATGGAAAATTATTAAAACCAAGGCTTGTTTGGTCGACTTCAAGCTAAAGCGGTTTATCGATGGTTAAAATAATTGAGAATGCCCGATGGGTATTCATCAAATTTAACAGGTGTCTTGACACAACTTTGGAAAATTACATGGTATGAAAAGTCGATTGTCACATTTTATGGAACAATTGCTACCAATTGCATTTGGATCGTTACCGAACATGTTCTTGACCCACTAAGCGAAATTAGTCATTTTTTAGAGATATTTGTGCGTCGACTTTAAAAGTGGAAGACATCGTTAAGTTGGACAAAACATTGCACTCGTTCTTTGTAAGTTAGAACAAGTATTTCACTTTGGTTTCTTTGACTCCATGGAATATTTACATGCATCTTGCATATGAAGCTTATCTTGGTGGACTATTCAATATAGGTGGATGTATCCGTTTGAAAGGTTCATGGGTGATTCAAAGAGATCGGTGAAAAATAAAGCTAGAGTAGAAGGATCTATATGTGCACATTACTTGCATCGGAAACATCACATTTTGCGATCCTTTATTTCAATCATGATGTTAACTCTATAATCATATAGAATCACATAAATGTCATCGGAGGTCAATTCACCTTATCGGTCTTTGGGCTTCGGTCGACCTACGGAAAGAAGGGTGTGCATTAGTTGACCAATCTGATCTACACATCCATGTCTTGATCATTGCGATGAGTTAAACCATATCTTGAGTAAGTTTACAAAACTTTTTAACTCTGTTGACAATGTGTATATAAACTTATTAAACTTATGGTGTGTGTTTTGTGAGAATTTAACAATGCCTATTTTCATAAATGCGTTATAGGTCGACATTAGGTGTCGTTCATGCTGATTTCCCTCTTGGATTCGAAACAAACATTGTCTAGCGTTCTTTTTAACTCGAGAAATACTCCATTTGAGAAACTTGGAGAGGCCCTATCAATAGCAAATATTAGCACACATGCCATTGAG